>NW_024958685.1:498882-567726 GCF_000241765.5 Chrysemys picta bellii
AGGCCAGCTATTACCCTTCCCTTTATAGTTATGACAGGCAGCCTCACCAGCACTTGCAAAGGCTGTCAGGAAGTGGCTATTGTCATTATCTTGCCTGAAGGTCTCCAGTGACTTTATTGCTGGTGATAGAAATGGGAGATGGCAGCCATTAGACAGAGAAAACCTCCTGTTTGTTTGTATGTCCAAGGAATACCTCTGTTGGTGATTTGAGCTGGTGGGAATTTATGGACAAAATTTTTTTTGTTCGTGTTGAAAAAATGCTGTTGTCTCAAAAATGAAACTTTGTGTGGGGAAAGGCTAGACTTTGATTAAACTTTTGCTGGGTAGGTTGCTGCAGTCCAGGATGGAATTTCTGTTAAAAATGAATGAAACCACCACAAGTTAAGTATTAGCCCCATGTCACGCTCTCTGGAACAGCTCACAACTCTAAGTACCTATCTCAGGGCAGGCTGTGAGAAAACAAAGGCACATACCCTAAAATGGTGGTGTAGTGTATAATTAGATTTTGCCAAGCCAGTAACAAACACTCCTGGATCACTATTCCAGTCTTACAGTGGAGACACAGACAGTCCCCTTAGAATCTCCAGTCTATCTTGTCACCCAGACAAACTGAACTTTGTGATAAAAGGTTACTTAAACCTAAAATCACACCACATCAGGCTTCTCTCAGTTCCAAGAGACCTGTCACCCCAGATCAATTGGTAATCCAGATATTACAACAAAGACAAAGCTGGTAACCAATTCTATAGTAAATTAACTAAAGTTGTATTAGATTAAAAAAAGGAAGTGAGAGGCATTGCGAGGTTAAAGCAGATCAAATATAAGAAAAAGGGGAGTCACAGTCAATAATTCCAATTCGAAGGAGAGATGTAGTAATCTGCCACTTTCCCAAAAGTTGTTTCAGAGTACCCTGATAGTCTCTGGGGATCTCTGCTTTGCATCTAGTATACTTCCCTGTAAGTGTCCAAACAGTCCAGAGATAAAGGATCTTTCTCTGAATCCATATTTATATCTTCTTCTCACAGAAGACAAGTTGACAGTCTGTCTACCCACATGGGTTTTTCCTTTGAGGAGGATGAGTGAGGAATACCTTTAGCCTTTTGTCCTCCAACCACCAAGCATAATGGCCACTCTCTTTGAAATTAGCATTTTCTGTTAAAGCCCTTAAGTGTTTCATTAGCATTTCGCAAGCTTTCTTAGATGGGTTATTTTGTCAGAGGAGTATACACAGTGGAAGTGTTTGCTATTACATTATCACACAAGAGGTCAAGAAAAAACAATAGAGGTAACATTCCACTAGTTTTCATGAAGTTTAAACATCTGAATACACTTTTACATTTGCACTCATTTTGATCTATACTAATACACAAGTGAATTGACCTGAATACAGTCTGATATGACCTAGTCTGCCAGCATCACCCCCTCCCTCCCACCCCCATACCTAGGGAAATACTGGGTGATGTGAACGATGCAGATTCAAGTCCCTCCTGTGAATGAGATGAAGAAGGGACTTAAACCTGGGTTTTCTACATGCCAGGTGAGTGCACTGTTTAGGGGCGGCTGGGTTTCTTCCTCTGGTATGTCTCTGACTTTTGGGGGGGAAATGAGAGATCTCAATTTCACCCCAATGTGGGTCAGGACATTGTTTTGAAATCTCCATCATTTTTGCAGGAAGGGAAGTCTGTTTCCTGCCAAGCTATGGTGGTGCTAGTGATTTCATGAGAGCCCTCACTTGCAGGTGATGGGACTGAGGCTGTGGGAGGGGGTAACCCCTCATATGGACTCTGAGGAGATTTTCCCTCATATTTAGGGGATGACTCCTCAATAAGGGCAGGCCCCAGGAACCCATATTAATGATACTGTGCCCCCCTCCCCTTCCTGCTCTCTCTGAATCCCCCAGGGCATTCAGATGTCACTCTGGTCTGGCAGGGCTTTTGCTCTGTCAGTACATTGCCTCTGAGGGCAGCTACAGGCTCGGCAGGGGCCTGGCTCAGAGGGGGAGCAGCTCCTGCCCAGCGTGGGCCACCCAATAATGAGGGTCCCATATCACCCCACTAGTGGCTCAGCCCAGCAAGCTGCTGGCAGCAGGGGCGAGAGGCCTGGCCAGAGCCCCCAAAAGATGTACTAGAGAAGAGGGTTCTAATAACATTATCTACCCTCAAAAGGAACTTCCCCCAATCTTTCACCCTGGGGGACTTGTACCCCATAATCTCGCCCCAGGCGGGAATTACACTTCATAATGTATTCCTGGTTGAAATGTCCCCATAATCTACTCTCCAGAGGTATTACACTCCATAATCTGTCCCTTAGGAGAGATTGGACCCCATAATATGCTGATAGGGAATTAGCCCTCCAAATTTGCCCCTCTAGGGGATTTATATTCCACAATTTGTTCCTGACACAACTGCACCTCTGTAAATCTGCCTTCTCAAAATACCTCTGCCCCTTGACCCACGCAGTCTGAATACAAGAGCAACAAATATCCTTCAAGATGGATTTTACTCAGGACAGTTTATTTGTATACACCAAAGAACGGAAGGAAGCTGGTATAATTGAAAAGCCAGGGTGCAGGAATCTAAATGGTAACCTTATTCAGCTACCATGATGCTGTATTATCCAAATGGATTATTTCAGGTTGTATTTGTTTGACAGGTGATGTTCAAATTGATTTTAAAGCAACAGGTATTTTTGAATTGTTTCAGTTGCGTTGAAATAAGCAGCTTTGGATTCTTCTTAGAGGAAGATTAATGTTTGAAAATAAAACCACATAAAATAGGAAGAATAAAAAAGGAAAAGAACATGTATTTGGTGTTTAGAGTAATAATAACACCTGGCTTTCATACAGCACTTTTCATCAGTAGATCTCAAAGTGTTGTACAAAGGACGTCAGTTTCCTTATCCCCATTGTACACTTGGGGAAACTGAGGCACATAGCGACTGTGACTGGGACAATGTCACCCAGAAGAGCAGCAGAACTGAGAACAGAATCCAGGTCTCCTGAATCCCACTCCAGAGATTGATTAACCAGGCCCTCTTAGTATCTCAGTTATATAAAATATATATTTTATCATTAGAGAGAGAGAGAGGTACTTCGCAAGCAGGCTAGCTAACCTAGTGAGGAGGGCTTTAAACTAAGTTCATCGGGGGAAGGAGACCAAAGCCCTGAGGTAAGTGGGGAAATGGAATACCGGGAGGAAGCAAGAGCAGGAGAGTGCAAGGGGGAGGACTCCTGTCTCAGACTGAGAAAGCGGGACAATCAGCGAGTTATCTTAAGTGCCTATACACAAATGCAAGAAGCCTGGGAAACAAGTAGGGAGAACTGGAAGTCCTGGCACAGTCAAGGAACTATGATGTCATTGGAATAACAGAGACTTCGTGGGATAACTCACATGACTGGAATAGTGTCATGGATGGATATAAACTGTTCAGGAAGGACAGGCAGGGCAGAAAAGGTGGGGGAGTTGCATTGTATGTAAGAGAGGAGTATGACTGCTCAGAGCTCCGGTATGAAACTGCAGAAAAACCTGAGAGTCTCTGGATTAAGTTTAGAAGTGTGAGCAACAAGGGTGATGTCATGGTGGGAGTCTGCTATAGACCACCAGACCAGGGGGATGAGGTGGACGAGGCTTTCTTCTGGCAACTAGCAGAAGTTACTAGATCACAAGCCCTGGTTCTCATGGGAGACTTTAATCACCCTGATATCTACTGGGAGAGCAATACAGCAGTGCACAGGCAATCCAGGAAGTTTTTGGAGAGTGTTGGGGACAATTTCCTAGTGCAAGTGCTGGAGGAACCAACTAGGGGCAGAGCTCTTCTAGACCTGCTGCTCACAAACCTGGAAGAATTAGTAGGGGAAGCAAAAGTATGGGAACCTGGGAGGCAGTGACCATAAGATGGTCGAGTTCAGGATCCTGACACAAGGAAGAAAGAAGAGCAGCAGAATATGGACCCTGGACTTCAGAAAAGCAGACTTTGACTCCCTGAGGAAACTGAAGGGCAGGATCCCTTGCGAGAATAACATGAAGAGGAAGGGAGTCCAGGAGAGCTGGCTGTATTTTAAAGAATCCTTATTGAGGTTGCAGGAAAAAACCATCCCGATGTGTAGAAAGAATAGTAAATATGGCAGGCGACCAACTTGGCTTAACAATGAAATCCTTGCTGACCTTAAATGCAAAAAAGAAGCTTACAAGAAGTGGAAGATTGGACAAATGACCAGGGAGGAGTATAAAAATATTGTTCAGGCATAAAGGAGTAAAATCAGGAAGCCCAAATCACACTTGGAGTTGCAGCTAGCAAGAGATGTTAAGAGTAACAAGAAGGGTTTCTTCAGGTATGTTAGCAACAAGGAGAAAATCAAGGAAAGTGTGGGCTCCTTACTTTATGAGGGAGGCAACGGAGTGATAGAGGATGTGGAAAAAGCTAATGTACTCAATGCTCTTTTTGCCTCTGTGTTCATGAACAAGGTCAGCTCCCAAACTTCTGCACTGGGCAGCACAGTATGGGAAGAAGGTGACCAGCCCTCTGTGGAGAAAGAAGTGATTCGGGACTATTTACAAAAACTGGACAAGCACAAGTCCATGGGGCCAGATGTGCTGCATCCGAGGGTGCTAAAGGAGTTGGCGGATGTGATTGCAGAGCCATTGGCCATTATCTTTGAAAACTCATGGCGATCGGGGGAGGTCCCGGATACCTGGAAAAAGGCTAATGTAGTGCCCATCTTTAAAAAAGGGAAGAAGGAGGATCCGGGGAACTACAGGCCAGTCAACCTGAGTACCCGGAATAATCATGGAGCAGGTCCTCAAGGAATCAATTCTGAAGCACTTAGAGGAGAGGAAAGTGATCAGGAACAGTCAGCATGGATTCACCAAGGGCAAGTCATGCCTGACTAACCTAATTGCCTTCTATGAGGAGATAACTGGCTCTGTGGATGAGGGGAAAGCAGTGGATGTGTTATTCCTTGACTTTAGCAAAGCTTTTGATACGGTCTCCCATAGTATTCTTGCCACCAAGTTTAAAGAAGTATGGGCTGGATGAACGGACTATAAGGTGGATAGAAAACTGGCTACATCGTCGGGCTCATCGGGTAGTATTAGAAATTTAATTTTTCTTCATAAGCATTCCTGTATAACTCCTAACCAGCAACTGAATAATTGCAAGATTTTATCCTCTTCTTTTGGGTAGCCATCCATAATGGTGTCTTTTCTAACTATTGCTACATTGCTTGGCAAATCACAATTTCATTTCCCCTCCATCTCAACACATCCCCCCAAGATTTTGTCATTAAAGTATTTTCTTATTTTAAAAAAATACAACAGAAAGTTAAATAAAAATATTTCTATGAAGACAAGTCTCATTCCTTTCAGAATTTAGTGATTTTGACTTCTGAATCAACAAGCCTATGAGAAGCGTTTTTGTCCTTTTTCTTTTGTTTTATTTTATCATCAGTTTCTACTTTGCTTATTTATGTTTCTGGTGTTTCACAAGTTTACATTCCCTTCTCCCCTCTGTTTTGAATTTTACTTCTTTAAAGTAACTAGATCTCATTTTTCCTTTCTCAGAGGCTTTAAAGGAATAGGGACTCTGATGGGATGGATTGCTAGTGGTTTCTGCTCGCCTGTGTTGTTCCTGGGACTGAGGAATGGGTAATACAAAATTTTATTAGTAAACTCTGCAGGGATAGTTGTGATGAGGGACATATGTCCTGCATCATAAAATGAGATTCTTCCCTCTTCCTGATCCAGAAATACACCAATCACTTTATATGCCATATCCCTCTTTTCAATCTTATCATTTTTTATGCTTGAATAAAAGACTTCCTGGGATCTCTTCAGAGACCAATATCCCTCTTCAGGGAGTTTCTCTGCCTTCTCTATTTTCATTCTGTGCCTCGCCGACTGACTAAGCACCCCCAGCTCCCAGTCCAGTTTCTCCCCCACTTCCACCTCCCAGTACTGCCTCCCAGCCATAAACCCCTCCTTCCCCACCACGAGCAGGGCCCCGGAGGCTGCATCCAGCTCAGGAGATGCAGGTTCTAGCCAGACTCTTTTCTGATCCTCTGACAGTTTGAGTTCTGGGTGTTTGCAATCCGGATCCAGAGTGATGGGAACTGGGAAGAGAAACCGGAATGGTCCCTGGTTAGTAAGGAGTGAATCAGGGACACTCAGTGCAAAGAAAAGTGACAGAGAAAAAAACAGGGGAGAAATGAATTTTAAAATGACAAATTCATATAAACATCAGCATAATGGGTACAGTATGACAGTAATTTACACACTCTGCAGGCAAAGTCCAGCCCTGGGGCAGGGCGGGGGCATGGGGAGCTCTTCCTGTTCTTACACTCCAGTACTGGAGTAAGGCAGCAGGGAAGCTGGCTAAGGTCCCTGCTGTTGTGTCTTTGCTCTAAGGGAGCGACATCTGCTGGCTTTGGGCCAGGAGGAAGCAATTTCTGGAGGTGAGATACAAGCTGCTCCTTTGTGAGCAGCAGTAAGGAGCAATAAGGAGCAAATTGCAAACACATCGCTCTGACCCATCCTGCCCTGCTGTGGCTGGATGGCTGCTTGATGTGCCATTCAGATGCTCCCACCCCTTTAGTGAAGAGAAGCAGGATACTTCCTATGTATTGCTATGGAAAATTCATTAGGAAAAGTACGAAGGGTCTGAACCTGAAATGTGCTGAGCTCTGTAGCCCAGCAAAGCGCATCAGAAAATGAGTAGCTCAATTGACTGCAACTGCTTCCTTGGATCAGGTCAGAGTGCTCAGCACCTTGCAGGACCAAATACTATGTGCTGTATAATGTGTGCGCACACACACACACACACACACACACACACACACACACACAAAGGCAAGAATCACATAATGCTCTGCCACATCGTAAGGCCCCTACAACTGACCGGAAGGATGTGAAATTCTAGTGGTATGTTACAAACCACAAGTGCTTTAAAAACTGGACTCAAAGGGTGAATTAATCCTGTAGTGAAGCTCTATTCTGGAATTGCTTTATTTTTCTTTAAATAAGAGGCTTATTTCAGGCTTGATCATCCAGACACATGGTCCATCCCAGAGCTCCCAGCATGAAGGGGAGCGTCAAGCAGCACACTTAAGATGGTGGAGTCGGGTCCCCTGCTCTGCCTGGAGAGCTCTGGGAATGCTCACATCAGCCCCTCTCTGTCCTGCTGTCAGCTTAAACGCCATATGTCTAACACTGAACTCAGTCTTCTTCCCAAAACCTTCACTCTCCTGCCTTTCTCCACTGCTGGTGACAGCTCTGTCTTAACCCTGGGGCACAGACTCACAATCTTGGTGTTATCTTCACCTTGTCTCCCTGCTGACAAATCTTGTCTGTTTTTTCTTCACAACATTTCAACAATCCACCTCTCCCTGCCCATCCCGATGAGTAAAATGCTTCTCCAGTCCTTGGTCATCTCATGCATCCACATTTCCATCAACCTCCTCCTCTCTCACCTCCCCAGCTTACACCTCATGTCTCAACTTCCATTTAAACCAGAAGAGATCAATTCAGGCTCCTCACCTGCTCTGTGTCTCACTGCCTCATCTGTCAGTCACCTTCTTTAATCCCTCCATTGTCTTTCTCTGACCCTGCACATCAGTATCACGCTTTTCATCCACATCTTCAAGGTTCTGCATAGGGAACCTGCCTCTCCACCTTCATCTCTCACTATTCCCTCTTTCACTCCACCAGACTCTCACCCCAACTTTCCCTGTTCATTCTTCCCCCCCCTCAGCTTTATGTCTTTTCCCATGCTTCCTCTTATTCCCGTTCTGGACTGGGGCCTTCAACTGTAAACTGTTCTTGACAGGGACCGGACCTTCCACATGCTTCTACAGCACTGAGCTCGTTGTTAGTGCTTAACAGATAATTACTGCTCTTGGGAAACAGGTCAATACAATAGAATGTAAGGTACAGATGTACTGAGAGATATAACATATGTTTATATCATCTGTAAATATATCCAGCCAATGCACAAGGAATGATTTTCAATTCAAATATTAATTTGTCAAAGAAAATATATCATAATTTATAGATAACAGGTTTACTGTATGCACTGGAGCTTACCTGCATAGCTCTGAGCTCTTCTGAATTCTACAGAGGGGAAAAAGCAATTACTGCCTTGACAATCTATGGCAGAGTGAAATACAATGGAGTTTAAAATATCTTCTGTCTGCCTACCCATGTGTTTATAGCACACTCATCTCTATGCTGTTTTAATCTAGTTAATACATCAGTAATTATTATAATTTTCATTTAAAAAATAAGCAGATAATTTAAAACCAATCAACTTACCCAGCTCTACTGAGAGTCGATCTGAAATGAAAGGAAACTCTAGTCACTGATTCTAACTAGTTCTTTTCTGATACTGTTTTAAAATTCTGAGAACTCTGTACAAACAATGCTTAGACAATGGGGCTCAGTCATGCAATTTTTTTTGTGCTAGTAGTTCTTTAACCATGGTAACAGTCCCATTACAGTTAATGGAACTACTCACCTAAGTAAGAACTGAGCTCTTAGTTTTAGAGCTTCTTTAGAGGAAGAGTGGCAATCGCTTGGCCACTGAGGCTAAGATTTATGAGAGCTGGGCACCTATTTTCCTTAAGCTCCTTTGAAAATCCTAGGCATAAATGTTATTAACGATGATATGTTACAGTCTCTGTCCTGTGACTATCAAAGACACAAAGCAGAGAGCAATGTTGGTTCATTCCATTATATAAATACTTCCCCAACATCTTTATATTCAATTGTCTGCAGTGCAGTCCCCCATTAACCCAGCCATTCAAAGTGCCTCCAGCCAAAAGTGACTAATGGGGTGTGTTTTTGTAGTTGTAGCCTCATAAATCTTACGTAAATTATTGTACCTGTATCATACAATCAGGCACCAGAAATAAACATTTTCAGTTCTTATTTCAAACATCATCATTTACCAGTGCTATTGTCTAGCACTATTGAGTCCTGCCTCACAATTTTTCTGTGATACTGAAGTACAATGTAGAATGTCAAAAGAACAGGAGTACTTGTGGCACCTTAGAGACTAACAAATTTATTAGAGCATAAGCTTTCGTGGGCTACAACCCACTTCTTCGGATGCATATAGAGTGAAACATATATTGAAGAGATATATATACACACATACAGAGAGCATGAACAGGTGGGAGTTGTCTTACCAACTCTGAGAGGCCAATTAAGTAAGAGAAAAAAAACTTTTGAAGTGATAATCAAGATAGCTCAGTACAGACAGTTCGATAAGAAGCAAGTGTGAGAATACTTACATGGGGAGATAGATTCAATGTTTGTAATGGCTCAGCCATTCCCAGTCCTTATTTAATCCTGAGTTGATTGTGTCTAGTTTGCATATCAATTCCAGCTCAGCAGTCTCTCGTTGGAGTCTGTTTTTGAAGTTTTTCTGTTTTAAGATAGCCACCCCGCAGGTCTGTCATAGAATGGCCAGACAGGTTAAAGTGTTCTCCCACTGGTTTTCGAGTATTATGATTCCTGATTTCAGATTTGTGTCCATTAATTCTTTTGTGTAGAGACTGTCCAGTTTGGCCAATGTACATGGCAGAGGGGCATTGCTGGCACATGATGGCATATATCACATTAGTAGATGTGCAGGTGAACGAGCCCCTGATGGTATGGCTGATGTGATTAGGCCCTATGACGATGTCACTTGAATAGATATGTGGACAGAGTTGGCATCGGGCTTTGTTACAAGGATAGGTTTCTGGGTCAGTGTTTTTGTTCAGTGATGTGTGGTTGCTGGTGAGTATTTGCTTTAGGTTGGGGAGTTGTCTGTAAGCGAGGACAGGTCTGTCTCCCAAGATCTGTGAGAGTAAAGGATCATCTTTCAGGATAGGTTGTGGATCTCTGATGATGCGCTGGAGAGGTTTTAGTTGGGGGCTGAAGGTGACAGCTAGTGGTGTCTGTTATTTTCTTTGTTGGCCCTGTCTTGTAGGAGGTGACTTCTGGGTACTCGTCTGGCTCTGTCAATCTGTTTTTTTTCACTTCAGCAGGTGGGTATTGTAGTTTTAAGAATGCTTGATAGAGATCTTGTAGGTGCTTGTCTCTATCTGAGGGATTGGAACAAATGCGGTTACATCTTAGAGCTTGGCTGTAGACAATGAATCGTGTGGTGTGTCCTGGATGGAAGCTGGAAGCATGTAGGTAAGTGTAGCGGTCAGTAGGTTTCCGGTATAGGGTGGTATTTATGTGACCATCGCTTATTAGCACAGTAGTGTCCAGGAAATGGACCACTTGTGTGGATTGATCTGGCTGAGGCTGATGGTGGGATGGAAATTATTGAAATCATGGTGGAATTCCTCAAGGGCTTCTTTTCCATGGGTCCAGACGATGAAGATGTCATCAATGTAGCGCAAGTAGAGTAGGGGCGTTAGGGGACGAGAGCTAAGGAAGCGTTGTTCTAAGTCAGCCATAAAAATGTTGGCATACTGTGGGGCCATGCGGGTACCCATAGCATTGCCATCCTGGCCACTATGGACGTAGAAGCCCTCTACACCAATATTCCACACAAAGATGGACTACAAGCTATCAGGAACAGTATCCCCGATAATGTCACAGCTAACCTGGTGGCTGAACTCTGTGACTTTGTCCTCACCCACAACTATTTCACATTTGGGGACAATATATACCTTCAAGTCAGCGGCACTGCTATGGGTACCGGACAGTCTCTACGCAAAAGAAGGTGCCACAAGTACTCCTGTTCTTTTTGCGGATACAGACTAACACAGCTGCTACTCTGAAACCAATGTAGAATGTGTTAGCTTATATGATTGTTGTCTCCCTAATAGCAATGTTGCAAAAACTAAATGAGCCAAATTCATCCCTGTTGCAGTTCCAATGACTTCCATGATTTTAAAATAAAGATAATTTATTTTAAAAAATAATCCTACAAGCATTAATATTGATAATCTCAGCACTATGTTTAGTGCACATACTATCATTATATACCTGAATCTGTGTAAGTATAAAGATGTCATTACCCATAGCATCTAGGCTATAATCCTAAGGTAGACAGGGCCGCAACATTTTAATGATTTTGCAATTGTGTGTGTATCACCAGTGCCTTCAGCTTGATGGAATCAGAACTGTTCAACTGCATTTCACAAGCCCTATACATCTTACAGTTATTGAAGACATTTGTTTGGCTGAAGCAGTAGGTGCCTGTGTTATAGAAATAGGAGAGATCTGGGTTCCATCTGTGCTGTTGTCATGGACGTCCAAGTGGCCATGATGAGTAGAATAGTAACATCTGTAGTCTTACTTAGATTGTAATCCCCTTGAGGCAAGGGCTGTCTTTTTGTTCTGTGTTTGTACAGCACCTAGAACAATGGAGTCCTACTCCATGACTGGGGTTCATAGGCACTATCATAATACACCTACTAAATAACGTACTCCAATGAACACTATGGGCTCTTGGGTTGTGCCTGAGGATACTGGGTGCTACTTTAACTCACCTAACAAATAATACACACCACCTAGCAAGTTTCATGACTGGGATCCTAGATGCTACTGTAATTCGTCTAATACATGTTGTACAGCTCCTAGCACAGTGGAGTTTGGCTAGGTGTTATGCTAATAAATAAGTAAATAAAAAAATAAGTAACAATTGATTTGTGCCCACAGTTTTGTTACAATGTATTAAGCAAGATAGACTCATGATCAAAGGAGAATGTTTCTCAATCCCAAAAGAGTTGGGATAATGGGCCACATGCTTTGCTTTCAAAATACAAAAAGCAGGGATCACACCGTGATATTAATAGGCAGGTTCGATACAACAAGAGGAAGTACTGTTTTCACCCAACACCCAGTCAACCTGGTATGTTGTGATGGCCAATTTAATAAATGGGTTCAAAAAAGGACTAGATATATTTATGGAGGACAGGTCTATCAATGGGTATAAGCCAAGATGGTCGGGGATGCGACCTCTTGCTGGAGGTGACCCTAAATCTCTGATAGCCAGAAGTCAGGATGGAAAACTTAGGATGGATCTCCTCAGAATTGGCTGCTCTGTACACTCCCCCTGAAGCTCTGGTACTGGCCACTGTAGGAGACAGGATAGCGGGCTAGATGGACCTTTGCTATGACCCAGTAGGGCAGATCTTATGTTCCTGAAGTAGAAGCAGAGTCTCACAGGCTGGTATTTGACCACATTTATTGGGCTTCACCTTCAAGATGCCCTAGAGAGAGACACCAGAATATTCACCTCTTTTATTCTAAGACAAGTAACAAAAGAGACAAGTTTTCTTACCAATATTTTCTTGTATGTCTTGAATTGCTGCAAAATAGTAATTAAAATTAGTGCAATGAACAGCAGAGAGAGAGAGAAAGAGAGAAAATAAGAACTGAGAGAGTGAGCAAAGAGTCAGTGATCCATGGAAAATGTTGTGAAAACTATTCATAGAGAATTCTGCTATTACACATGCATAGCAGTGATCCTGCTAAATTCTCACTCAATATTTAATAGCCATCTGTTTTCACTCAGTCTGTGTGCCATTTATTTCAAACAATAGAGTGCAAAACACTTGAAGAGGCTTTGAGTGATCTCTGCCATTATTTTTATTATTTGTAGCTTGCCAACAGCATGCTATATGCTTTAAGACATTTAACTCAACGAGGCTCCTGCCACTAAGAGCATGTAATGTATACTGACAATTTCCTGTAGAGATGAAGGATACTATGCAAAAAGAGTGAGTGACAGAGATGTTTAGCAGAGTCCTCTTAGTTAGTTCCACAATAAATCTTTAAATGTGTATATGTTTGTTTAATATTTCTTTTATATCATTATATGATGGAGCAGATCAGGGTTTTTTGTTTGTTTGTTTATTTCAGAACAGTGAAGAAATTATAAATGGAAAAAAGGGAAAAATTGGAAAAAAATGTTTGTGAAAATTGTTTCCATTTTTTCAAACAGCTCTACTTTGTGGAGCTCAGGTTTACAGGCATTAGAAGTGAAATGTGTTTTAATAACAGACTTGCAGTTATATAGTGTGGAGGCACTTTGGATCATCATTGGTCTGTGAGGTTTAAAGCACAGGGGACACATGGGAAGAAATCATGGATGAAAATGGAATGAAAGTTGCAGTAGTATGTGGAGCAAAGAAGGTGCTGGAGGAGAGAAGAGAAACTATTTTGGAGAAATCAGACAGGAGATGAATTTTAGGACAACAATCTCATCTTTGTTGTATATTGCAAGGGAAAGCTAGTGAATGACTATTAAGAGAAGGGTGGACTTATATCAGGGGAGAAATTAGTTGACTAGTCAAGCAGAATTTGGGTCAATTGAAAGTGGGAGGGGATGAGGTGAGGGTCTAGCAGGTTATAAAGGTGGACGCTGTAGTGGTCAAGATGAAAGCTGGAGAAGGCTTTTGGTGATGGAAATTGAGTAGAATGAGCCAATGTCATTGTGGAAGAACACAAAATAGTCAAATCCTGCCCACTCTATCAACCTATGGGAAAATGGAGAGAGAGGAGAAGGAAATGATGACAAAGCTGCATTCCAAGGTCGATAGAGAAGGGAGGAAGAGAGCAGGGATTTTGAGGAAAATAAATTCATTTTGCGGTTGCTAGTGGCAAAACAGCCTGGGAGTGGTATCTGAAAGGCAGTCAAAGATGTGTGACTGAATGGAGAGAAGAGATAAGAGGTGAAGAAGATGATCTATGAGTCTTTGTTTTAGAAGAGCTAGTATAAGCTGGGTGTTCAAATGATGTCCCACAGGGAGAGAGAGCATAGGAGAGGGTCAAAGGCATAGAGACACCAGTGGAGATCTCTCTCCAGTCCCTAGTGTGGGAGCAATGATTATGATGTTAGTAAGTAGGCAGCTATGTATGATCACCTTTTCTAGCATTCAGCCCTATTTATTAATAATCTCTGACAGTGATTGAAAATAAAATACATACAATTGTCATTCAAATAAAAAATATGCTGCTGTTCATTTTTATAAAGCAGCTTCTTTTCATTTATGGCAAAGCTCTGTCTGTCTACACTGAGCATTTTAATAAAATGAGACTTACCTACTTGATCTGTGGTTTTGTTTGTCTCTAAAAGAGTAAATGAATGAAAAACAAGAACAAATGCATGTTACTGGGATAGTGATTGGCTTTAGTTGAGAGAGTTCATGGATTCCAAGGGTAGAGGGGCCATTGTGATCACCTAGCCTGACCTCCTTTATAACATAGGCCAGAAAACTGCCCCCAAATAATTCCTGGGGTCCTGGGTGAAAAGCTGTGAGGTGGGCTGTGACAATTTATTCCATATTATTCCATTGTTAAACCAGATTCAAGTCTTTGCAAAATGGATATGAAATTTTTTTCTAAAATAATAAATAACCCATGAAATTTTAAAAAAATCTAAATGTCTCCACAAACATCCAAGAAAGAGCATTTCACTTGGAAATGATCTGCATTCAATTATCCATATTTAATATTGAAAATCTAAACTCATAAGAACTTGACTGGGCCTGTTAACCAGAAAAAAATACTTTGGGATGTTGGCCTTTCTTCTATACGTGCACATGAACACACATAAGAGAAATAATGAACCATAAGAGCATTTGCATTCTCACCTAGTGTGGAGAGCAGACGTTCTTTTTCTGAAAGAAATAATATTTAAATATCATTGTAAAATAAAAGGCAAATGTTGTTTAGTCTATTTTATTGCATTTATGAAATGTGCATTACACTTTACACCTATAGCTATAATTTATTTTAAAATACAATCATTCATACTCTATGGGTCAAATTCTGATCTCAGTTACACTGGTGCAAATCCAGTGTAAACTCACTGATTTAATCCATGAGCATATCAGAATGTTTTTTACTTTTTTTGAATATTTGTATAGTTCACTACAATTTCAGGTGTAACTGAAAATGGGCCTTGTTTGTTAAAAAGTCAAAATTTAAAATTTTCAGGCAAAAAACCAAAAGTTTAAAATGTTCAGGCAAAAACCAAAAGTTTTTGTTTTAGAAATGTGCAGTGTTTGTATGAATACTATAGGTTTTCCACAGACCATAAACACTTTCTGGAAGAAAAAATAGTGCCCCCGCTCCACCCCATGCCTCCAAAATTTTGAATAGGCCAAACTTTGTACCTTGTTGAAAAATGCAGTATTCCTGTGATTTTGATGTATCTCTCACATACAGCCTTAGACATAAGAATATATTTCATTGACAGAGGAGTACTGCCTTGGTCAAATGGTTTATCTCAGCCAACATAATACATTAACATAATCTACCTATGTATATCTCAATGTATATCTCAACCAGTATCAAACAGATCCTCATCATTCATGAATCAAAATCTATTAATACTTTTTTGAAATAAATTTTCATGCTCAGATCGTACTTACATGTGAAGGTTTTCTGGTGTTATATGATAGTCTAAAGATTAGTCTTGTTTAATCTATCATATACAGTTATTCAGTCATTACATAAATTGTACTTAGTTTAAATTAGACTCTTAGTTCCTTTCTTTCTTATTTTTTGTAGTCGATTAAGATTCAGTTTTTAAGTTTTCTGTAGTAGTTCATATCCACTTTTGATTGATTTTACTTTGGTTGTTTGTGGTAACATACAGAAGCTGATTTTAATTTTTATTTGATAGGAGATTAGCACCTGAGTTAAGAGTTCAGTGAGACTACTTGGGTATTTAAAATTGAGCAAATGCTTAAGTATTATGTTGGATTTCAGTGTAGGCTTGTTTCACTTAAATGCATCAGTGATCTAATAATGTTCCTGAGGTTTGAAGTTTCTTTTGAGATTACCTGCGGAACTGAAATATGGAAGCTCATGAGACTGGGAAATGACTTTACTGTGATTTCTTCTTTTCTTTCCTTTCCTTTCTTTTTTCCCCTCAATACGAAATTTTATTTTAAATTGTCTTGCCTTCTGAAAGACAGGGCAGTAGCAGGTCTAGATTTATGCATAATTACCCATACTTAGTGGCTTTCTAATTATTACGTGCGATACATTCCCTATGGAGAGAAGTTGGTATGCTTGATAGCAAAGCTCACTCACAGCAAAATTCTCCCTGGTGCAGAATGAATATCTTAATTATTTTTTAAGACCTCACACTAAAATTTAAGAGAGACGTAACTCATGCACAAGACTAGTGTTGGCTCTCTAAGGCTATGGCTACACTAGAGAGCTTACAGTGATGCAGCTGGATCGGTGCAGCTAAGTTCTCTAGTATAGCCATTCTAAGCTGATGGGAGAGAGCTCTCCAGTAGATTTAATTAATCCTCATACAACAAATGGTTATAACTTTATCAGCAGGAGAAGCTCTCCCACTGACATAGTGCTGTCCACACAGACACTTAGGTGGTTGTAACTTACGTTACTTAGGTATACTTAGGAACTTATTCAAATCCCTGAGTGACATAACTTGTTGATTTAGTTGGGATTGGTCCTGCTTTGAGCAGGGGGTTGGACTAGATGACCTCCTGAGTTCTCTTCCAACCCTAATCTTCTATGATTCAATGATTCTGTGATAATTTACCTACCTAAGCCTTATTTTGAGGGCATAAGTAAGTCTTTAGTGGTGAATAGCCCTGGTGTAGTCCCTTAGTGACAGATAGATTCAGAGATTCTTATATTAACAAAAGTCCTAGTCCTCAGTGATTCCTTTACTTGGATAAGGACTGACACCTCTGTGGTTAATGTCTTGGAAAATTTCAGCATGCTATGTAATATTGTTTCCATGAATCTGACTCATGGAAATACTCCTAACACCTTATGTTATATCGCATCAAAAATATATTTACCTTCTTCCATTGTTTTCTTCTCAGTTACTGCAAATACATGGAATCACATTGCAATGTTAATTACTCTTATAAGTTTCCCAAAACCTTATTTCAACCACAAAACAGCTTTAAAATACAGGACCAGATTCTCTCCATTTAGGGAAAACCTGCTTTAGGAGACAGGAACAGATTGTTTCACTTGAAGCTCATCTCCTCATTCACTGTATTTTAAGATGATTTCTTCCAGTTATGCAGAGAATCTGACGACATAAAGCAACAGATGCCCGAAATCTGTGAAAATGTCAGGATACTTATAGATGGCCTCAGCACATCCCCCCAACCCACATCCTCTGACTTTACAGGACAGCTTCTGAGTGAGCCAGACAAAGCCATCAGTGAAGAGGATCAGATATCAACTGGTACAATGATTGGGGTGGGAAAAGATGGGCATCAGAGTGAAGTTTTGGGAGAGCTGAAAAATTAAGGAAGGAGTCCAAAACAATTAAGTGTCGGTGAAGTGAAATAAATAGAACCGATCATGAGACTTACAATCTGCTGAAGAAGACTAAAGTGAAACTTTAATTGAGGAAGAATTTTTTTTATGAGAGAAATATTATGGGATATGACATTTCTAGGATACCCCATGAACACCCACAAGGGAAATGAGTGATCAGAGGAGCTAGATGCTCACCCAGCTTTTTAAATAAGTCCAGGTCTTGCCTAGTCCTGAATGAATCTTATGGACCAAGAGCAAATCCACTATGGCCAAACATAATTCCCAGGCAGACAACCTGCAGGAGGCAATCTCTTCTGTTTCCAGTGCCTATGTTATAAAAGGCCTTGAATTTTATACTTTACCTAGTCTATATTGGAGGATATAAGTGATTTCTTCATGTACATGAGCAACCCTTTTCTACAACTGTTAATGATTCTGGAACAATGTCCACATAAGGATGAATGGCAGAAGGTGAGCCTGAATGTGATCTATTTTAATAACAAGATCTGTCTATAACAGAAGGAAACAAACTTTCCTAATGAGCCACTAATGGCAATAGTTGCTGTTGCTCAATTCCTGAATATAAATCCCAACTTCTATGAAATCACTGGATGCATACTGCAAACGTTGAAAGCACACAGCTGTTGACCACAATTAAAACAGAACAAACCCACCCATCTCCTATCTTTTATAAACAGCTTCTCAGATCAGAACAGCAACTGCTATGTTAAACTTTTGTTCTAAAATCACAGAAATGTAGGGCGTGAAAGGGACCTTGAGAAGTCATCCAGTCCCACGCTCTGTGCTGAGGCAAGACCAGGTAAACCTAGACCATTCCTGAGAAGAGTTTGTCGAACCTGTTCTAAAAACTCTCCAGTGATGGGGATCCCACAGGCTCCCTGGGACTATGTCAAAATCAAGATATAAAATATGTTCATATTAATTTGTATTCACCTGCCTAGTTACTTACCTGATCGAGATGTTGTGTCATTATTCTCTGAAAAAAATTAAAATGCATTTTGAAAATTAGACACTTTTCATAGCATCCTACAATAGTTTTGATTGAAACAGTGACTGTCATGAACGCTAAGTCTGTAATCCTGAACCATCCATTGGTGTCTATTCTGGTCTTGAATATATTTATATGTGAGAAATTTAAAAATTGTCTTTCAGAACAAGGAACTTATCTGGTAAGGAATTATAATGTACAGACCCTTATATTTAATTTTTTGAATCTGCCCCTAGAAAACTCATTTCAGTTTTTGTTTGGTTTTAGGATAGTGTAAGAATTCCATATCATCTGTTTAAACATTTTCGCATATTTATTGAAAAAACATACAAAGAAATACTTACTTTTCAATTTATACCCTACAGCAGCAATAAGGGCTATGCTAAGAAATAAAATGACCAGGAAAGCAACCATCCAAGGGGAGGTGGTTGGGAAGAAAACATCTGAAAAATAGGTGAAAATGTCAGTTACATTCCAATAATTCTTAAGAAACATCATGAAAATTATAAGGCCAACCAAACGGAGTCTGTCTGAGGAGCTGGTGAAATCAGATTTCACTTGAATTTAAAGACTGCTGTTTGTTTCTGGCAGAACAAAGTCTAAATTAATTTAGATCAAAAGATTCTACATATCTTCAAGGAAGGATATCATGGAGAACAGAGCTGTGGGCTCCTCCAATGTGTTCTGGAAAAGCACACACCTTCAGCCACACCCAGCTCACCTTACTCATGCAGATAAAAATACCTCAGACATTGGCATGTCTCACATGAGTAAGGTTCGCAGGATTTACCTCAAATACCCTTTCAGCGCTAGTATTCATACAGGAATTGTATGCATATTTAATAACAGGTTTTAATGTGCACATATTTAAATTATAACTTGTTCTCCATCAGTCCATGAAATGGTGAAAGTCATACCCACGCTACCTCATGGGCACAGCCCGTGTTGCTTACTGAGGAAAATGCAAGATGCATCTCTTTGCCGTCGCATTCACACCAGAAATAGTATAAAATAAAAAGAAAGGCAGAATGATCCTCTACTGAGGAAGGGAGGTAGAGAACCTAAAAGTAGTATCTTTGGTGGAGTTACTCAGGTTAATGATATAAACCATTTCTCTGTATGCACTAAAATTAATTAACTCTGTAAACAGCCATGTGAAGTAGGTGGGGAAAATATCATTACCTCCCTATTGTGGTGGGAAAACTGAGAGAAGTTAAGCAACTTCTCTGAGGCCATAAAAGAAGTCAGAGGCAAGGCTTGAACTCAATACAGAATCCCTGTACTCAACAGATATAAACGGAACAACTCATCTGGGTGAGTACTTCAAAGTATGAGTAAGGGCTATGGAATCTGCCCAATAACCATTAAATAATAATGAAAACTTAAACTCAACGTTAATGTTGAAAAATTAAGCACAGAAGAATCAGGAGAGACCAAAATGAAGGTCATACACACCACCTTAGCTTTACCCTCTTTTTCAATGATGCATCAGTACATTGAATGAAACAGTTTTCCGTACCTTTTAGTAATATTGAAAATGCCATGCAACTTTGTTACATATTAATGTGCCATGAAAGCTGGATCATTATGTAGAAAGAAAACACTTAATAATGTACTTGTGCAAATTATGATTTTTAAACTTTTTAACTCGCTCTAATCAAAATGTAAGCTTTCGTGGACTACAGCCCACTTCTTCGGATGCATATATGCATCCGAAGAAGTGGGCTGTAGTCCACGAAAGCTTATGCTCTAATAAATTTGTTAGTCTCTAAGGTGCCACAAGTCCTCCTGTTCTTCTTTTTGCGGATACAGACTAACACGGCTGCTACTCTGAAATCTAATCAAAATGGGTTTTTGCTGGAAACTGACAGGTTTAAAAGAAGATAACAGCTAGCTCTTATATTGGGCATTTCATCAGTAGATCTCAAAACATTTTACAAAGGAGGTCAGTATTATTATCCCCAGTTTTGGGCAAACTGAGGCACAGAGAGGGGAAGTGTTTTGCCCAGTGTCACTCAGCAGGTCAGCAGCATATTCAGGAATAGCACTCAGGCCTCCTAAATCCTAACCCAATGCTCCACCTGCTAGACCAGACAAACTCTGGGCATCTATTTCTTACAACAAAGGAGGAGAGAAAAATGGAACCCATCTCATTAACCAAGTAGCCTCTTTATTGAGCCTTACATTCATTGATCCCAATGTGCACTCACCTGAAATTAGGACTCTGGACTCGCTCGCTGTATTTAGTATGCTATTGATTATTTTGCAGGAGACTTCGTTGTCTGAGCCAGGTTCTATGTTAATGGCACTTTCAATATTGTAGATTCCAACAGATGTCTTTGTGTTGCTGGTTGTAGGCTTTTCTGGTCGGTTTTGTCCTTTACTGTCTAACCAGAGCACCTGGGGCTCAGGGAACCATCCCTCCGACCTGCAGGTGAGGCCAATCCCCTGGTCTGCATAGTCCTCCATGAAAATGGAAGTCTCACCACCTCTAGCTACAAAGAAAGAATAAAAGTTGTTATTACCTTCTCCTCCCCAAACAGTGCAGAGTTAGGGGGATTTCCCACTGCCTTGTACACATGCTGCCTGAGAATTCTGAAAGAATTTTTCACCCCTTCATATGAAATTACAGGGCAAGAACTCTTCCCATGTTAAGTTAAAATAGTGACATTGTATCTGAAGAAACCTATACACTGGAGCTGTTTCTCTTTGCCTATAGCAGTTCAGAATCTCTCAAAGACCTGAAAGCCTCTGTGGACACACTCCTATTTATTCAGATATCTTGGTGTATAGATGTGGTGAAAACTCAGTTCAAATTGTAAGCTGTTGCTTTAAATTTCAGGGCTTTTTCCGGGTCCCATGTGCTGCGCTCTGCAGAGAAGTGTGAATCTGGGTTTAGCAGTGGTCAGTCTGCAAAGAGGAAGCCTAGAGCAATGTGGGGTGAGTTGGGCCTCTCTGGTATAAGCATCAGCCTGCTTTGTCTCTCTCTGTTTTTTGGTTATTGTGTGTTAGGGTTTTGGATTCTAAGAAATTAGGTAATGTTATATTGCAATCTCCCAGAAAGAGCATTTTATGGCTTTTGTCTAACTTCTGTGTTTGTATGCTGTGACCCCATATCTGGGAGCTAAGTGGAATGCACCATGGTATGACCTAGATGTGTCAGGTAACATTTTACATAAGGGCTTAGTTCTGTAGGGAAATCTTCTAACATAATGCCCTCCCTGTATAAAACTCATCCTCCATAGAATTTAATTGAGTTCAACAGAATTACATTAAGTCCTGTGAAGGGATACCCCCTCACCCTGGTATGAGAAAGGCTAAGGAGCTCCTCTTTGGCCTGTTCCATGCTGACAAGACACACCTGCAAGGTTTGCCTGGACTTGGTGGGGTAACTCACATGACTGGAGCACTGTCATGGATATGTATAAACTGTTCAGGAAGGAAGGCGGGGGAGAAAAGGTGGAGGAGTTGCATTGTATGTAAGGGAGCAGTATGATTGCTCAGAGCTACAATATGAAACTGGAGAAGGATCCCCTGGGAGGCTAATATGAGGGGGAAAGGAGTCCAGGAGAGCTGGCTGTATTTTAAAGAAGCTTTATTGAGGGTGCAGGAACAAACCATCCTGATGTGCAGAAAGAATAGCAAATATGTCAGGAGACTAGCTTGGCTTAACAGAGAAAGCTTCAGTGAGCTTAAACACAAAAACAAAGCTTACAAGAAGTGTAAGCTTACAAGAAGTGGAAACTCAATGCTTTTTTCACCTCGGTCTTCACAGACAAGGTCAGCTCACAGACTGCTGCACGGGACAGCCCTCAGTGGTGAAAGAATAAGTTAAGGACTATTCGGAAAAGCTGGACATGCACAAGTCCATGGGGCCGGATCTAATGCACCCCAGAGTGCTGATGGAGTTGGCTGATGTGATTGTGGAGCCATTGGCCATTATCTTTGAACACTGGTGGTGATTGGGGGAGGCCTCGGAAGATTGGAAAAAGGCACTCCGCTTGATACCGGATATGATGAGATAACTGGCTCTGTGGATATGGGGAAAGTGGTGGATGTGATATATCTTGACTTTAGCAAATCTTTTGATACAGTTTCCCACAACATTCTTGCCAGCAAGTTAAAAAAGTATGAATTGGATTAATGGACTATAAGGTGGATAGAAAGCTGGCTAGATCGTCGGGCTCAACGGGTCATGATCAATGGCTTGATGTCTAGTTGGCAGCCAGTATCAAGTAGAGTGCCCCAGGGGTCAGTCCTGGGGCTGGTTTTGTTCAACATCTTCATTAATTATCTGGATGATGGGATAGATTGCACCCTCAGCAATTCAATGGATAACATTAAGCTGTGGGGAGAAGCTTAAAAGTCTAAGCTTAGCACAGGAAGGTGAACAGGAAGAAGGTTGCTCTGCCCAGGGACTACTGGCAGCACAGGGAGTCCAGCCAAGGAGGAGACAGCTACAAGACACACTGCCCCAAAGCCACCCTGAACAAGGTCAAAACAATACACCCCAGGAAGAAGGGTGGAAAGTAAACCCCATAAAGGGGCAACAGTCTTAGTGAGACTGAGCCCTTAGAGATGATCCTCTAGGGGCTGCCTGAGAGACTGGTCCTTGTTCCAGCCAAATCTTCCTTCCCCCCTTGCAAAGGGGAAGGGGGGAAAGGGATCAAACCCTGGCCTGCGAGCTGTAGCCGGCCAACAGATTCCCCTGAAGACTGTTGACAGGGGGAGAAGAAGGGGTAAAGGAAGGACATTGGACCCTGGAGCCCAGGAAGGCCCCTCCCCCACGTCCCTTTACTCTTTGTTGGCCCCACATGGTTAGTGTGATACAGCAGGGCCAGGGAGCAGTGAGAGAGTGGTCGAGGGAGATATATAAGCCCTAGGCTAATTAAGGCATGGTTCCCTGTATACTAGGGAGGGTTGCTACAGGTTAATTGGGGCACCTGTAGTCAGTTAAGGCCCTGCCAGGAATCTAATAAAACACCCTGCTTCAGGCAGACAGGGTGGTGTGAGGGAGGAGAGAGGACTGGAATTTGGAGGTGTGTTCCTGATAATTGAAATATCAGAGAACAGGAGGAAGGGAGACCCTGCCCCAGCAGGGCAGGGAGACTCCCTCTCCCACCGTCTAAGGACTGAGGGTAACCCTACCCAAGGTGGAAGAGGGTAAGAAACCTGCAGGGTTGAGAGGGGCTGGGGCTCAAAGTGAGGTGCAAACCCAGACCCCTTCCCCATTTCCCTCCTTTACCACCTTCCCGGGCCACTAGCGGGGCCCTTGTTGCCCCAAGAACAGGCGCAAGGGGTGGCATCCTAGCCCCCTCCCCCCCCCAAGAAAAGCGCAGGACCCACTATACCAACATCAGCCATTTTGCCACATTATATACTGCATTACCTTAGAGTGAAGAGAGAGAGAGCCATTCCACTCACCTGTCACATCCAGTTCTACCACCACCTCATCATACCAGGTCCCCAAAGAGACACTGCAGGTATATTTCCCTTTGTCAGAGACAATGACATTCTTCAGGTTTAGAGACACGTTTCCTGCTTGAAATTCAGTTTGGAAGAACAGTGTTCTGTCCCGGTATCTCTCATCCTGTCTCTCCTCATTATTTGGTCCATCATAGGTGCTCACGTCTATTTTTTCTGAGGGTCTAGAAAGTATCCACTGGACAGTAATTGTCTCAGGGTTAATCTGAGTTGTCAGATTGCAAGGCAGGACAGCCACTTCTCCAATGATAGCAATGACAGGATTCTGAGGAGGGATGATTTTAAACTGACCTGTGTGTAGACAGAAACAGAGGTTGTATCCATTGTCGATGCTCTCGTTTGTTGATTCTATAGGAAACTATCGGCAAATAGTTTTGAGTCAACTGAAACAGCAATTTTCATTGAATAAACTATTTGGCTGAAATATTTCACCCCGCTCTAGTTGCACTTTTATACAGGAAAAAATGGAACTGGTAATGCATAGCCAAACCACCAAAAACTCCTACATGGGAAGAACCACCAGATGGGATGGTAGTTGCACAACCATGCATGGGCACACTTATGCACATACACAGGTCCATAGATTCCAAGGCCAGAAAGGACCATTGTGATCATCCAGCCTGACCTGTATCACACAGGACAAAGAAGTTCCCTAAAATAATTCTTAGAGCAGATCTTTTAGAAAAAACCTCCAATCTTAATTTAGACAATATCAGTGATACAGAATTCACCACGACCCTTGGAAAATTGGTCAGTTACTCTCACCATTAAACATTTGTATCTGAACAGTCTGAAATACTATCACACATTTGGTATTTTAGTCACAGATGCGATATTCTGCCATTCTTTCTCACAATGACTAACCTTGTGACTTGTAGCACTTACTTCAAGTGGGGCTATCACTGGAAATAGGTACTACCTAACATCAGTAAGTGTCTCACTTTGCATATTGAAAGGTGTTCCCACTGGATTTTGTCCTAATATGTTTTGCATGGCTCTTCCATAATGGGGGCTTCAATGATGTGGGCTCATATGATCTGTTATGGGACATTCAGATTTTGATAGTGAATTTTAGTGATCATGTAAGGAACCCGAAGAACAGCCCTGGAAATTGATATGAGAACCTGCCTAGTAAATTATCATAGGCCAATGAACAAAATAAGTCCCACATTAACTCTATGGTGAGGGATTGAGTATCACTTAAGTGGTGCAGAGAAGTGAATTGCTCTCCCAAAGGGAATACATTTGTCTGTATAAATAAGCTGTATTAGAATAGTACGTAATGTGATTGTTTGGCTTGCATTTGAGTCAGGTCATATGAGGTTGAACAGGACAGAGGGGACTGGTTATATGGAAATCTACCTGGAAAATAAAAATTTTAGACAGTTTTTTTAATGAAACCTTATACCTCACAAAGTAAAGGATGACATATGAATACATCATTTTTGTAATCTATGGTTTTCCATTGGCCCTGGTAATGATTAGTTGTTTCATTGCATATGTTTAACACAGAATCCTATTTACCTGTAATCAAATGTGGCATCTGTAGAAAAGTCAGTATGTGAACAGCTGTCACCCAGTGAAATATGGACCCCATCGCTGTGTGGGCTTTCAAGACATCAATAGGACAGTGATGAAACATCCAAGGGAAATCTTTAGTCTTCCAGTCTCTTCAAATGCAGAACAAAAAATGACAGCAGTGAGGGTAGAAATTGCTCAACACAGTAAGAAAAATAAAAAAAAAACTTATAGACAAAGGACCTGATCCTGCTATTAATTGGAGCAGGATTGGAACCAATATTCTTATGTACACTGAGCTGTGTTGAAGAAATATACCCGTTACAGACCCTACTTAGTCTTCCAAAGGTGTGCAGAATTTTTATTATCTTTACTGATAATTTTCCCACAGGAAGGAAGGAATAGGTAGTGCTCACCAGGGCCCTTGGGAAATGCCCAGGGGTTATAAAAGGGATTCTGTCAGATACATTTTTTTTTAATTAAAAACCCGTATGTAAGTTCTTAGCACTAAAAGATGATTGTGGGACAACTGCCATCTTGACTGACACTGGGGACTGAAGTGGGGATTTACAGAACTGAAATCGTAGACTGTTATGATTGAGCTAGCTAGACAGGTACTTAACGTGAGAAAATAACATCTCTATACCACCTATGAAGTGATCACTACACACGCACAGAGTGGAATACAATTCCTCATAGAATGCCTGACCCAAAGCTCATTGAAGTCAGTGCCTTTTTTTAATAGGGGTTTTGGATCAGGCTCTAAAAGATGTATTGCTAATTATCCATCTGTTAACAGGCCCCTTGAGAGAAATTTGGGGCCCCACCCCCTCCCATTTCACTGAATTTATGCAGATGTTACAGATGTTACAGATCATTAATGATCTAGAGGATGGCTTGGATTGCACCCTCAGCAAGTTTGCAGATGATACTAAACTGAGAGGAGTGGTAGATACGCTGGAGGGTAGGGATAGGATACAGAAGGACCTAGACAAATTAGAGGATTGGGCCAAAAAAAATCTGATGAGGTTCAACAAGGACAAGTACAGAGTCCTGCACTTAGGACGGAAGAATCCCATGCATTGCTACAGACTAGGGACCGAGTGGCTAGGCAGCAGTTTTGCAGAAAAGGACCTCAGGGTTACAGTGGACGAGAAGCTGGATATGAGTCAACAGTGTGACCTTGTTTCCAAGAAGGCTAACAGCATTTTGGGCTGTATAAGTAGGAGCATTGCCAGCAGATCGAGGGATGTGATAATTCCCCTCTATTTGGCATTGGTGAGGCCTCATATAGAGTATTGTGTCCAGTTTTGGGCCCCATACTTCAAGGGGGGAGGGATAGCTCAGTAGTTTGAGCATTGGCCTGCTAAACCCAGGGTTGTGAGTGCAATCCTTGAGGGGGCCATTTAGGGATTTGGGGCAAAAATCTGTCTGGGGATTGGTCCTGCTTTGAGCAGGGGGTTTGACTAGATGACCTCCTGAGGTCCCTTCCAACCCTGATATTTTATGATTCTACAGATGTGGAAAAATTGGAAGGAGTCCAGCCCAGGGCAACAAAAATGACTAGGGGGCTGGAGCACGACTTATGAGGAGAGGCTGAGGGAACTGGGATTATTTAGTCTGCAGAAGAGAAGAATGAGGGGGGATTTGATAGCTGCTTTCAACTACCTGAAAGGGGGTTCCAAAGAGGATGGTTTTCAAGGGTACCTGATGACAGAACACGGACTAATGGTCTCAAGTTGCAGTGGGAGAGGTTTAGGTTGGATATTAGGAAAACCTTTTTCACTAGGAGGGTGGTGAAGCACTGGAATGGGTTACCTAAGGAGGTGGTGGAATCTGCTTCCTTAGAGGTTTTTAAGGTCAGGCTTGACAAAACCCTGACTGGGATGATTTAGTTGGGGATTGGTCCTGCTTTGAGCAGGGAGTTGGATTAGATGACCTCCCTTCCAACCCTGATATTTTATAATTCTATTATTCACTGGTTTTGGGCCCCCCATTGTGCTCAGGGTCCTAGAACAATTGTTCCTCATTTCCTCCCCTCTGATCAACCCTATCTGCTAATAATATATCCCCATTATCAAGTCACATAGGAAAGATTGATCAGTGTAGAATTTGAATAACAACCCATCCATCCACCCCCCCATCCCTCCTATATCTAATTATAAATTTCACATAATTCTTTTGATATTTTTAAACTCAGTCCTGCCCAGCTCAGGTTGGAATGGGACTGGATTCTCCATGGAGTCCAGCAATGCTCCTGGATAGACACAAGGGCACCCAGCAAAGCACGCTAGGCACTCAATCCTCTGTAAAGGTGAGTTACAGCATTCTCCCAACAAAGGAAAATGAAAGATCAGAGCTCAAATGGAGGCCAAATCTCCTGCAGAACAAAATGGAACACACATCAGTTCCCATTACTGTACTTGTCAATCCTATCAATGCACCTTTCTGTCAATCAGTCTATACGCTCTCTATGCACACAGAAGTTAAGATCAGAGTGTGATTTTCACTAGGTCTGGAATGAAATAAAGGGAAACAAAGATTTAAAACGGGGGAGGGAATAGATAGGCCTGATTCTCTGTTCATATAATCCATAGGGTTACTCCAGATTTACACCTATGTGAAAGCAGAATCAGATCTGTTTTTAAAAAGGGTCAAATGTTTCTGTCTTAACTTTCAAAATATTTTACTCCCTTTTTTCAAAAGAAATCAGAAACTATCATTATCTCCAGGTCCCCTTTGCCACATAAACCAGAAAGGGGATTACTCAAACACAGACAAAACACTAAAATATAAAAGCTCATTAACTTTCAATGGCATTTGGGTGCCTAGCACCCATAGACCTTATTTAAAATCGCATCCACAGACTGATACAGATACATACACAAAAAGGTTGGCCATCCATAATTTTATGTATAAACTGCCTGGAAAACACCGGACATATTTAATTTTTCAATACAAAAGGAGAACGTTTACAGATAATCTTTTCGTGTGCGCTTGTGGCAAAACCAATGCATTGCAGTGGAGAACACAGTCTTCTTTGTCTTGGCTGATTTGACAACACAGCTCTTTTAATCATCGTTACTGTTTTATAAAAAAAGCACAATGCTCACACCCCACTTTTGGTATAAGGAGCTGTCTGAAAACTCTCCCATACAGAAACAACCTCAAATTCCTCATCTTTCTTCACGTCTGTTGGCTAGTTCACTTTATTCCTGAGATTAATGCCTGAAATAAGGTGAAACATAAACTATTCTGAGCAAATTCCTTCTTACCTGCAAATGGCAGTAATGTTTCTCTGTCATGCAGTTTCAGACCTGGAAGAATCTAATTTTAATTCTTAAATTTAATCAGCCAGTGAGGCTTCTTTTTACCAGATCACTAGGCCAACATCCATCTGAATATCCCTGTAAACACGACAAGTTTTATTTCTGTTTTAGCTAAAATGTGATTTCTTACCTGAATAGCAGAATCCGGGGCAGCCATTACATGCTGTACGGGGATTAAGGCTGAAGCGAAACTTTCTCCTGTTACAGATCCCTTTTATGGCTATTGAACTTTGTTCTTTACTCTTCTGTATTTATCTAGTGTGAGTTTAATAATTTGCTCAGTGGAGTCAGTGTATGGAAGAAATCATGTGACAAAGGAGCAATACCATCCCTGCCCCACTTCCTCCAGGGATTAATTGTAGTGTGTTTGTTTAAATTACAAGCTATCACTTTCAGTTTGCAAAGGGTTTCCTGGTCCTGATTGCATGCTAGGTGGCTCTGCAGAAAGGTGTGCAATCTGGGTCTTTCAGCAGGCAGCCTACAGAGAGCCAGCCTAGAGCAAGGTGGGGTGAGTTCTGCCTCTCTCCTTTAGGGAGCAGCCTGCTCCCTCTCCAGGGCCGGCTCCAGGCACCAGCATTCCAAGCATGTGCTTGGAGTGGCACTTTTCAAGGGGCAGCACTCCGGTTATTATTATTATTATTATTATTTTTTTGCTTCGGCAGCAGTACTCCAGCTTTTTTTTTTTCCTTGGGGCGGCAAAAAACCTGGAGCCGGCTCTGTCTCTCTCTGTTATGCGGTTCTTGTATGGTAGTGTTCTGGATTCTAAGCAATAAACAGTGTTAGGTTGCAACTTTCCAACAATAATATTTTATGTTTTTATCTAACCTCTCTGTGTGTGCACCATGAACATAACAGTAATAACTGGTGATTGGTCTTTTACCAATAGCAAAGTACTACTCTAATCTTGGTAATGGCTTGTCAGTGCCAAAGGTCTGCCCACTCCCTGCTCAGACAGGAATAGCTGGTGCACAGCAGCAGCTTATACCTGCACACCCGGATCCAAAGCTCAGAGGGTTTGCAGGAGCATATGCAGAAGGGCAGGCTTATAAACCTTAAGCCCTTGGGCACCTTTGCAGCACGATTCATCATCCAGCCTATAGTTATTCATCAACCAAATACTGCAATAAAACTGAAAACCATTTTCTATGAGAAAGAATCAGATAGAATAGAGAGATTTGGTTGGGTCCATTACACTCATAGAGATTCTATAAGGCCAACAGGCAGACTGAAATTCCAGGCAAATGTGAGTCTGAATATTAGCAATACTCTTCATATTATTATTCTGTTTCTGCTCTATTTGAGACTAGCAGGAGCTGTTATGATGTATTTTCAGTAGCATTTTCCTCTCAGTTTCCACCGGTTGTTTGTCTAGTTTCTGTCTGTCCTGTCCAGAGGCGCACTGGGCGCATCTGAAGCACTATTATCTGTGCCTGCACTTGTGAAATTATAGATGGTCACTGATAAGGAGATGTCCCAGAGTCTTTCAGTATTTGGTACTTGGGATTATAATACATTATAATTAATATATTAGTGCCTTGTCTCATGATTTTTGCATCACAGTGTTTCTTCCAACTAACATAACAAGTTGAATCTTTTTGATCAAAGCAAAATTTAAACAACAAAATAGTTGTTTCAACTAAATCAATATTTTAATGAAAAATATTCTTTTGGGGAAAAAAATCTTTGTTTATTTCTATGTACTTCAGTTTGTTTCTACCCCATTACTCCCTGCTGGTACCTACAGTATATTAGTGGAATCATGGTTATTTGTAGGGCAATAGGCTTTAGTGTGAGAAGACTCCCTCTGTTCAGATGACAGCATCACATAGATAGGTCTTGCCCTCCTACTTGGTGCTGCTCTGTGTTCTGACATGTTGCCCTTAAATTTAAGAGAAAAAGTTAATATTTATAAATTGAGCTGCTCTGGAAATAGCAGAAACTCTAGGGCTCTCAGAGTCTAAGATCCCAACTCTGCAGCAGGGATCCTGGAAATATAGAGGGCTCTCAAGTTTTCCAGCTTCATTGCTGCAAGTCTGGGAGTCTGGAGGTCCTGGGAAAGGCTCCCAGGGTTTGCAACTCTGGGACAGCCAGCCATGCAGACTGACCCGGGGCTGGATACCCACGGCTTCTGGGTCAGCTGGAGGTGCAGCCCTTGGGAGTCCCAGAAGCTGCAGAGTGAAACTGAATGAACCGGAAATCCTGAGTTTTGGCCAGCTCTGCCTAGCAGACTGGAACCCGACAAGTGCTTCTGCAGGCACCAGTTTCCATTCCCAAAGGAGATCAGACAGGTTTTGCCCCTGAGGGACTACTGCCACACCTGGATGATTTGTCACTTATCCTGTGGATATTGGATTTTTAATTCCACCTGCACTCCGCTCTTATCATCTAGAAATGCTGTGTGGCAGGGTTTAATGTTTAACTACAGAATCATCCTGTTTTACGGGCAGGATTTTTCAAATGAGGCTAAGGGAGCTGGGCACCCATATTCCACTGATTTTCAGTTAGGCCCCTTTGAAAATCCCAGCTTAATTTTCCTTTAATATTGTGTGACAACTGTATTAGCTACGGACCCGTGTGTGTCCCAGGAAATTAGCAAGATAAATTGGGTGACGTAATATCTTTTGTTAGACCAACTTCTGTGTGGGTGGTTTGAGAGATAGGCTGGGAGAAGGGGAATTGAAGCAAAGTATTCTTTTAGTGGATGGAGCAGCCTGTACCAGCCTACTGTGCTAGGCTCTGGCTGCATTAACATTTATTGGATTTTAGGCACGTTTTCTCGCCTAATTTCTTTGGTTTCCCAGGATGTCATATTGGTATCAGAACTGTGGGATGATAATGAAGCAAACCCATGCTGGCAAACAGAAGCAGGGCATACCAAGGCACTGCCACAGGTATGATCAGGAGGAGCCAAGCTGGAGCAGGCTGGGCCACAGGTGGGCTGTAAACCAAAGAAGATGAGACACGGATGGAGACGTTGCAGAGCTCTCCCACCAACTGAGAGGGCCAGGGAACCCAGGGAAAAACAGGGAAGGATACTTCCTTCTTCAGAGCCAGATAAAATGGTGGGGAACACAAATTTGATAGCAAAATGAGCTGGGAATCATACCTGATGCAGTTTAAACTCACAAGTAAGCTGAACTGCTGGTCAGAGAAGGAGAAAATAATCTATTAGGCCATAGGCCTGACTGGAGAAGCCCTGACAGTTCTTAGGTCTTTAGCATGGAGGAGGAGTGTGGCAATTACCAGTCCCCACATGAGTTCCTTGCTCTCAGGTTTGGGGTGGAGAAGCAGATGGACATGTCCACATCCAAGTCTGGTTATGATGGAGGGGCACAACAGAGAAGCTCCCAAGTATTCCTGGGGGTTTGCAGCAGCGAGTGTGAGTGGCTTATTTAAGGCTTCTGGGGAAATGTTCGAGGAGAGGATGCTGCAGCAGTTTGTGGATGGGCTAAACGATTCCAATCTGTAGGGGCAGATGAACCTGAGGGGACCCAAATCCCTGAAGGAGGCCTTGGTAGCAGCCCTGAAAATAAAGGCAACCTGCTAAGCAGAAAACCAGACCAGTTAGTTAGTTCACGGTGCAAAGTTTGCCCAGCATCAAACAGGAACTCTGGCAGAGACAGAGATAGAATTCAGTTCTCCTGGGCAGCAATCAGCTGCCCTAACCTCCTTTATTTTCTGGAAATCCCCTCCCTCATTCACTAAACGTGCTCCAACTTATGCAACAAATTAAGTGGGACCCTATAGACAACAGCCTTCTTTACTACACAAGCCTGATTCATAGCCAGAGCATGGTCCATCCTGTGCACTGAGTGAGAGAGGGGTTCTGTGGGAAAAAAATAGTAGAGATCATGTAACAAAAGATGGTATTACAATACATATAAAGTGGGGGGGGGTGGTGTTAAGGTTGTATGGGCAACCTTAATTCATATATTTCCTAACATTTAAGTGTTTGGCTTTGGAACTTTAACATTTTAATGTATTTTCAATATGTAATATATTAATCTAACAGTCAAGCATGTTTGAGATTTATGCAGGCCTCTAACCTCCAAATTAAAAAAAAAAGAAGCACATTAAGGTGTATGTAGTATGGCAACTCTTTCTGTAATGCATTAGCATATCTTATTATTGCTAAGATATGCTTTCTAGTCATGAATATGACAATGGGTATTGATTTTTTCTCTTTCAGAAAAAAAACAAGATGCCATTAAGTAAGTATTCATTGATTTACAAATATTTTCACCAAATTTTATATTCCATATTATTGGGCCCTTGATTGATCCCCCACATACCCAGACTGTTCTAGGTAGGAAAGAGGTATTTGGAGCCCACAATGTTGGGTGTGAAAATTAATTACAGAAGAAAGGTTAACTCACAGGCTTAATTGCTCTTTCTGTAAGGTTTAAGGACTGGATTGATATCAGAATATTATGGTAATTTATGAGTTGACATGCCATTTTAGTGGGAAATTAACACATTATACATTTCTGTATTACATTTTTATTAGCATTTATGGGGTAACACTTTTTTATTGCTCAAAATGTATACGATATGCTAAGGTAGTTTTCAAGAAGGCCATTTGGTGCAGGACCCCCTTGGCACATTAAAGAGGTCCTTACAATTCCTTTGCCTACAGCTAACCCTCGGAAAGCCTGCCCACAACATTTCAGCCATTGGGTTGTGTTTGGTGTACGGTAATAGTATTTGGTGATTGAGACAGATGTTAGGCTGCAAAGTGATTGTGTTTGTCTTGTCTGAAACAACAAAAACAAGGCTCTCCATTTCTAATTACACACACACACATATATATATATATCTGGCTCAAGCACTGAATACTGTACACCAGGCTGACAGCTAGAGCCTGGCCAGGGAACACGGGGAGCTGTGGGGTGGGGACACATGCCAGGGGCTGCTCTCAACCTCCTCATCCCAGGCAGGTGGAGGGTCTGCGGCTCCCGGCTCACTCTGGCTTCTGGTTTGGCTGGGGGCAGGGCCTCGGGAGAAAGAGGAGGGGCAAGAGGTCCTGCCCCTCTCACATTTGGGCAGGCTCTGCTGCCCTTGGCATTGCTACAAACCACAGTGAAAGGCTCCAGCACTGGAGCTCCAGACTGGAAGCAATATTTTGCAATATTTTGTATTGGTACCAAGCTCCACAAAGAAACTGGAGATATACAGGTGTTGTCTTTAACCTATGCTGTGGGGCAGCAAGCAGGGCATATCTTCAAATCCTTTGACTTTACTGAAGTTAGTCACAAAGACGACTATGAAAGGTTCTGGGTATGTTTGATGCTGTGACAAAATGGGAATTTTTTGTACGTTTTTTATGAGTCCTGTTTACACTTCAGTTTCCCCTATATGCTACATTGTTACCTTGGTGTTGGAAAGGGACTGTTTGCTCTCAGGGAAGTCCAAGATACAGGTGCGAATGGTACACTGTCTGGGGCTTGGGCCCCATATCAATGGAGCCTCTGCAAAGTCTATGGCAAATCCAATCACTGGGACACTGAAACCTAGAAACCAGTGACCACAGATTATCCGTCTTTCAGCAGGTGGACTGAGCTGCATCTCCCTAGCTTGGGAACAAAGGACTGTAGAGGTGTGAAGTAGAGGTATAAATGTTGTGGGAAGCAGTCGGGGCACACCTGGGATTCTGATCAAGGAGGTCAGATAGAGGGAGAGACGGAGCTTGAATAATGGGGGTTCACTACAGTTTAGCTGGGCTGTGGCTTTGCAGAATGGACTATGCTTTAACCTTCATTTCTCCATAGTAACCAAGGACTTCCTATGCCATGTTCCAGTCAACCAATAATCTCTGCTGTTTGACTGCACTGGCTGAGTGCCACTGCAGATGCTTATGGAGGTGCATTGCTCCCTAAGATTGCACAAATCTCCCTCAGGGTTATGTCTCAGTGAGACTCACTGAATGGAGCTCATGGTGTCAAACAGCAGTGGTGATGGTCCAGGGCTCCAGTCTACGGAGGCACTGAAGCCACATGGCTTACCCTGAAGTGTGACCCCAAGAAGCTCTGACACACTGAAGGGGTTCCTCCCAGAAACTGTTCCCAAGCTGGGGCTATTGCAATAGTCTTGTGGATCTGTGTCAAATTCATACTTTATACCTCAGAGACATGTGGTTTATGAAAGAGTATGTTTCCACCAGAGAATTCAAGAACCAGGTGAAATAGTTGAATGTTTTGTAAGAGCTCTGTATACATGAGCAGGGCCAACGAGAGGGGGGGAAGCCAGTACAAATTACCAGGGCCCAGAAGTCCGTAAGGGGGCCCGGGGCCCGGCTTCCTCCCTCCCCCCTCGTCAGCCCTGTTTAGCCAGTCCACCCTTGCTGGGGGGCCGGAAAAAATTCCGGGCCCAGCTTCCCCGACTTACCCCCCCTCTCGTTGGCCCTGTTTAGCCGGTCCTTGCTGGGAGCCCGAAAAATTTTTTTCATCAGGGCCCGAACCCGCTCTCGGCGGCCCTGTACATGAGTACGGTGATTTTTGGCAATGCAAAACATGAAAATATCAGATACAGGCTAGTTATTGGGTTAACAGATAAAAACATTTCACAGCAGCTAAAATTGAAGAGAGATTTCACCCTGGCCACAGCTATTCAAATAGCAAAGATGTATGAGCTGGTAAGACAGCAAAACCAAGCGGAACAAGCCAAACTTGAAAAAGAAGAAACTAGTTTAGCTGCAGTAAAGAGATTTACCATAACTGTAAAAAGACATTAACATAAAACCCCTGAGGCAAGGAGAGAGAACTCCCAGGATAAGTGGACAAATTCCAGCCTGTGTGCACAAGGTGTGGAAAAAGTCATATTCTAAGAGAAGATGCATGTCCAGCCAGAGGCAGAGAATATAATTGACGTGTGATACATGAACATATTGCAGCTATTTGCCACACCCAAGCAGGCAGGGAGTTGACTCCTATTATGGACAATCAAGAGCCATTGTTTCTGGGATCTATCACTTTTGAAGACACAGAGCCTGCCTGGAGAGTGAAACTGAATATTCATGACAAGACTATTGACTTTAAAATTGACTCAGGAGCTGATGTCATAGTCATCTCATAAGAGACTTTCAATGTGATTCTATTGGACTTTTGAAAGGAGAAACAGTAGTAATCAACTTTAAGAGACAATAATGAACCACACAGTGTACAAACACTCCTATCAGAGAAACACTGGAAGAGATTAGCTGCCAATTTATGTGAATTCAGAGGACATCATTGCCTGGTTGTTGTAGATTATTTTTCCAGGTATATAGAAATAATGTATTTGAAGTCATAACATGAAAGGCATTATTGAGAAACTGAAGTGCACTCTGCTCACTTTGGTATTCCAGATGGACAATGTAGTGTAGTATATATTTCCTGGGGTTTCAGACATATACTGCACTGTGCTCTTCCTGCCCAAGCTGTGCCTCACTGTCTACATTCCTGTTTATACCCATGCTGGCTGGGTGTGCAGTGTCTGCACTCTAATAATGATGGACAATGAACTTCAGCAGAATTTAAGTTATTTTGAATGAAAAATTATTTTGATTCTATTCCTAGCAGCCCACATTACCCCAAGCAAATGGAGAAGCTAAGAGAGCTGTACAGACAGTTGAGAAAATCCTACAGCAAGAAGATCCATTCCTTGGTCTTCTGAGTTACAGATCAACACCACTGACAGCTACTGGATATAGTCCAGCACAGCTACTGATGGGAAGACAACTCAGAGCAACTGTTCAATCTTTGGAAAAGAATCCATCTCCAAAGTGGCCAGACACAAAGAAAGTAGCCAAATTGCATAAAAAAAAGATAAAAGAGCTTATGGACATTTTTACAATAGACGTGACTCAGTTCTACAGCTGCCAGTTCTAGAACCTGTTGACTGTGTTCATGTCAAATTGGATGGAGAAAAAGGATGGACAATTCCTGCTGACATAAAGAAAAGAAGTTCAGCACCCAGATCATATGTGATCAAGACCAACCATTAACAGAGGCCATCACCATCTACAGTTTGTTCCTCAGAAAGAACAATCTACGGAACAAACTCTAGATGGTGGATGCAGAAGAAGATGACTCAGGGATTGCTAACTGACCATTGCCAGTTTTTGCAACTAATAGACAGCCAGATGGCCAAGTTGTTACATGCTGGGCTCATGAAATTATAAAACCTGCACGATTCAGAGATGCTTAACAGGCTGATCCATACTGAGCTTCAAAGATAGCATGATACTGTAAATGATAGAACTGAAAGGAGGAAGCAAAATGAAATGCTAGACTGTATGATATAATTCAACAACTAGGTGGCCTTGTGTTTAAAATCATTATGTAAATGACCTTCAGCCATACCTGAGAAAGCATTAAAAGATTTAATGATGAACACATCTGGTGTGTATGAGCAAGCTCTGTTGCCAGGCCATATGTGGTACAGAAGTGCATGACAGCAGTGAAAGGCTCCAGGAGGGGAGAAGCAGCAAGACACTACACCACTAAAAATGGTGGCATAGGCACTGCAGGCACTGCTCAGGCGAGTAGAGAGCCATGTAGCATGTATTGCCTGGGGGTTCAGACATGTACTGCACTGTGCTCTACCTGCCCAAGCTGTGCCTCACTGTGTACACTGCTATTTATACCCATGCTGGCTGGACGTGCAGTGTCTGCACTCTACACATTGTCCTAACTATAGATGCACCGCTAGTGATAATGCCCCATGAATGAGGTTTTCTACAGAGATACAGAAAATTCTGTGCCTCTGTGGTGTCTGTCCAGGTAAATGCTGTATGTTGATAAGAGATTACCGTACATTTATCAGTGCAGGCCAAGTAGGCAGAAGGAGAGGGTTCAGAGTGTTGTGTCTCACAGTATCTGTAAATGAGAGATGCTCTGCAGCTGAGTCTTGAGTTTAACAATAGGGGAGGAGATGATGCAAATGCCTGATTAGAGCTTGGCAAAAGAACCATATAAAAACATCCACTGAAATGCTTGGAAAAATTAAATATATTTCTGTTTCACACCAGTCTGGGTTCTCATTTCCCATTCTGCCTCAGAAAATCAGAAAATGCTGCTCCTGAACACAAACCGATTAAAACACTATCACAGGTGTTTTAAGATTTAAGTAGTGTGAGAGTTGGCATGAAGGAAAGATGGAGCACAGACTGGAGAAGAGACAGAGCAACTGAGAGAGGAATATGGGAGACTAATAAATGGAGAGATCTTTTAGGGAAAAGAAGTGCTGGCATTACAGGGAAAGAAGACATTACTGCATTGAGTGGCTCTGTTTCATGGAGGTAGCAGGTGCAAGTGTTTCCTCTTCTGATACTGACCTCTTCGTAAAGCGCATTGAGATCTACTGATGAAAAGTGCTGGATAGGAGCTAGGAATTATTATTATCTGCCTTCACTTTGTTCTGGAGGGCTGCAGAAGTTCTGACAGTGAAGCCTATGTGACCTGGAGATACCACACAATGCAGTACCACAGTAGCACCTGGCCTTCTGGGGGGAGGGAGGCCTCATCTACCAGATGAAACGCAATGGAAGAAATTGGAATTGGGTGGAGATAGCAAATGTCAGAACCAGAGAAGCGACATTTCCTCCAGCAGAGGCAGGAGTGTGAGTGCCCACCAGAGAGTCCTTCTCTTTGGCGACCACTAGGCATTCTTTGTCATGCAGCACCATGGAGTTCATGACTCAGCCCATAGCTATGTGATGAGGAGAAGAGGGTTGCCCTCTTGGGAAATAGACGGGCCCTGGAGGAGAGTGAAAGAGCCCTTACAGGCAGAGAAAGTTCTTTTGTTCTTGGCCTCAGCCTCTTTCAAGCAGTCTGTCCATCTCCTCAAATTCTGGCTTTGCCACATCTGTAATTATTGTATCAGAGCAAGAGAACATTCTATTAAAGGTGATCTGAAGGGGGGGGGGGGAATTGGGGATTTAAAGGCTGATTCCCCACTCTGGCACTTCGAGTGCAGAAGGCGGAGGGGGGGAGCCACAAGGATTCCAAAAATTAATACTTGCCACTCCAGGCTTGTATTACACTCCCAAGGTTACAGCTTTTCTCTGACCTTGGCTTGGTAAACGCTGCCACCACCCAAGTGAAAAAACTGCCTCTTGCAAATTCTGGAAAAACTCACTTGGGAAGTTTTCCCTGAGGCCCGTCGGCTTTTCCACCCCTCCCTCAGGGAAGCCAAGAAAGGAAACAAACAAAAGGGAAACCCAGCTGTTGCCACCAGCTAATTGAAAAACATATGCACGAACCTTTTAAGACACAAAACCAATCAGGTTCTTAAAAAAGGTAAATTTTATTTAAAAAAAAGGAAGGGAACACATCTGGAAAATCAGGCTATTGCTAGATTTTATAGAGCAACTGAAAAGGGGTTAAACCCCAGGAATGGCTCCCTGGGGTCCAGCTTAACGCTACAAAAGAAAACAAAAATACCTGAGCTTAGCACAGAGGAAATCTACAAGCCAAAATAAAGAAATACCTTATCGTGTCTATCTAAACATTCCCTGTCCCAATTAATCCTTCTAGGTATGGAAGATAATTTTTCATACCTGGTTCAAACTTTACACAGCATTCCTGCTGTCCCTGTCTCTTCAGCGAAGAGAGAACAACCAAGAGACAAAGGGAAAGCTTTTTTTCCCTATTTTAAAAAGTTCTAGACTTCCCATTGGCTCTTTTGGTCAGGAGCTCACTCCCTTTTCTTTACCTGGGGAACTTTTTAACCCTTTACAGGTAAAGCAAGCAGCCACCAAGAGGGACCTTATAGCTAACTGGCTGGCTGGGTGTCCATAAAAGGGAGCTACCTTCCCCCCCCCCCATTCATTTATCACGGGGTTGTGCCATTTTTAACCTTTTTTTTTATTATGTAGAAAGTAGATGTCAAACAGTTTGAGCTGAATTCTTAGTTTACATCAAGTGCTGTCATTGCTGAAAGATTCTCTGGTATCTGGAAAACTAGTGGATTTGTGATTTCACAAGAACCAAGACATTGAAAGTTGAGCAGTTGAGAAGAAGGGACTTTTTCAGACTCTTCAACACTTATTTGTTTTGTTTGTTTGTTTGTTTGTTTGTTTGTTTGTTTATAGCCACTTAACTACAATGACTAACATTTTGGATAAAAGTCCTCTTTGTTAAAGTGTCAGTACTTTCTCCCTTTAGTTAATGGTGTCAGACAAATACGCATTTTATGAGACTTTCAATAAAATAGCATGAAAATTAGAGAGGGTTGAAAAATTTCTTCCAACCTTTTTAGATGGGAAAAAACTAATGATAACATCATTTAATTCTATGAAATTTTTCAAAACAAAAAACTCAGAACAAATTCCCTCACATTTTTTTTACTTTGAAATTGTGGATTTCATCCCACTTTCTGATTGGTTTTCACCTTTTGACAGTTAGAATACAGTTACAAAATGTGTAAAAATGGATTTTCTATCATTTTTGCCATACTGTTTTTTTTTTTTAAATCTTTCCGTCTTTTTGCTAGTGGAAAATAGGGAGGAATATTAAAGAAAAAAATCAATTACAAGCAAAATTGTTTAGAAGAAAGTATTTTAACAAACCAATCTGAATGGTAACTGGGAGTTGTTAACAAAACTTGCTAGATGTCCAAACACACGAATTTCAGAATCACACACACACACACAAAAAGGGAGGGGGGAGCTTTATCAGTTTTTAAAAATATGTAACCTGTCTAAGAAAGGAAGTGAAAACATCTATCTAATCTGTCTAATCATGGAAAAGATGATGGTGATAGCAATGATAAAGTAGCACTCATGAAATGCAAACTACTGAGAAGCTAAAGATTTTAATGCAATATGTATGACCAGTAGAAATAAGTAAAAATAGAATTGTTTTAAACATATTTGGAACAGAAGGAATTCTAACAATTACTAGGTAACAATGGCAGAACTGTTAACTAAGATGCAGAAAAAGCAGAAATGTTCAATAAATATTTTGTTTCTGTATTTGGAAAGAAGCTGGGTGATATATTTGCAGTTTACAAGGAAAATTAAATAGGTTTTATACTAATAGTAATGAGGGAGGTTATTAAACAGTAACTGCTAAAGCTAAACATTTTCAAATCTGCATGACCAGATGATGTGCACTGAAGAGTTTTATATGAATTGGCCAAGGATCTCTCTGAGCTATTTGTGTTAATATTTTGCAAATGTTGGAATACTGAGGAAGTCCCAGAACACTGGAGAAAACCTAATGCTCTTCCAGTATTTAAAAAGAGTAAATGGGATAAACTAGGGTAGTATAGGCTGAGTAGTCTGACATCAGCCCCAGGCAAAAACATGGAAAGTCATATATGGGATGCAATTAATAAAGAATTAAAGGATGGTCACATAGTTAATGCCATCCATCTTGGTTTTGTGGAAAATAAGTCTTGTCAAACACATTCTTTTTTCTTTAAGAGATTACAAGTTTGATTGACAATGATAACTGTGCTGACATAATATACTGAAATGTAGGGATTTAACTTAATCCTACATAATATTCTAATAAAAAATAGAACTAAGCAAAACCAATGCAGAACATATTAAATGTATTAAAAGCTAGTTAACTGATTACCCTAAAAATAGGGAATCATCATCCAGTGGGGTATTTCCAGTGAGGTTTCAAAGGGATCTGTTCCAGCCCAAGGCTATTCAATATCTTTATCAATGATCTAGAAAAAATATTGCTAATAAAGTTCACAGGTGAGAAAAAATGATGGAGTGGTAAATAATAATGACAGGTCTAGATCACAGCAAGGATGTCGGTCAGACTTACAGGATTTAGTGACTGCATTTTGGAAAGCAGTAACTCAGAAAAAACACAGACCATGTGGAAATGAACTGAACATGAGTTTCAAATGTGATGCAGTGAATAAGAAAGCAAATGCAATCTTTAGTTGTATTATATATGTGGAATAGAAGTAGTAAAAGTAGTGATGTATTATTACCACTGTGTATGAGACTATTAGTGGGGCTGTTACTTCAAAACTGTGTCCATTTTTGGTGTCCATATTTCAACAGGATGTTTAAAAAAAAAACTGGACAGGATTCAGAAAAGTGCTGCAAGAATACTTTCAGGTCTCGAAAATTGCCAGAGGGTGAAGATCAATCTATTTAACTTATCAAGGGCATCTTAAGAAGTGGCTTCATCATGGTCTATATGTACCTATGTGGGGAGGAGATTTCTGATAGTAGATGGCTCTTAGGAAAAAGTAGGACAGGAAGGGACCTCCTGGGTAGGACCAGCCTTACATACAGGCGAACTGGGCAAAAGACCAGGGCGCTGTTACAAACGGGACACCTCTGGAGCAGGAGTGCCCCCCCCCCTGCTGCTCTGCTGGTGTCTGCAGCCTGCCCCCTGCCTTGGAGCCACCCCCGGCTAACTGTTCCTGGGAGTTTCCCGTTTACCGTACAGAGGACGGGGGGGGGAGAGAAGGGGTGCTGATATCAGGGTGTTCCATGCAGGGCCAGCTCCATAGTTTTTGCCGCCCCAAACAAAAAAGCAACAACAACAACAAACACGAACTCTAATGCCGCCGCTTCATTCTTCGGTGGCAATTTGGCGGCCGGTCCTTCACTCTGACACGGACTGAGGGACCCGCCGCCGAATTGCCACCAAAGAGCTGGACATGCTGCCCCCTTCCAGGGGCCACTCCAAGCACCTGCTTGCCTGGCTGGTGCCTGGAGCCGGCCCTGGTCCCATGCCCCCCCCCGCCCATATACTCCATCTCCGCAGAGCGGGGTGTGTGTGTGAGGACAGGGCTCACCAAGAAAGGGATGGAGCTGCTGGCAGCTGCTGCTGTGTCTGAAGGAGCGGAGTGCCGCTCTCTTAAAGGAGCAGCATGCGGTCTCTCACACACTCCCCCAGCTCACACACACTATCTCTTTCACACTCATCCTCCAAGACATACTTATATTGTTGTTGTTACTTGTTGGTACTTTCTGCAATGCATATATGTTCTCTGTAATTTATTCTTTCAAAATGCTGACATTTTAGTTATTTGACTGGTCTGTGCATTTCATAATTTTATTTCTCTCTCATACTTACATTTAATTCTTTGAGTAGTGAGTTCTAAAATGCCTAACCTGTCCTGCCTGAGGTAATTCTCATTATTACTTTTATTATCATACTGTGCTTTATCCTTCATTATTTAAAGTGGTACAATCAAAGAATAGTATCCCTGTAGAATGAAACTTTAGCTTGTACTAACCTTAGCAGTGCCAGTTTAAAAAACATTAGCTAAACACATAACTTTAGACACTGGGCAGATGAAGGTTGCTTATTTTCAAATTGTATTTTTAATTATATCTGTAAAATAACTTAAAATTTGCATGAAAATAAATGCAGTTCCAACTATGATACCAATAGCAATGATGGAGTCAAATGTTAGTGAGTCACATACATGATTGTGATCTCTAAACATAAATGCCAAAATAATTAGAAAAATAAATTCCCTTTCTTAATAAAAGAGAAAAAAACACTTAATCACATAAGTTAAAATTATGTTTTTAGTGAAAAACAATTGACTAAAGAAGATAATGGTAGTAACACAGATTTTAAGCAGATTTTATTTATTTTTATGTATCTCTAATAAAGATAGTGTACAAAGTATCAAACGTAAAAGTGTGTTTCTGATATCTGTGTTAAAGCTCCAGAACTGATACCTCAAGGCTTGGGATTGGGAATATCTTGCTGTATTATCTCCTGATTGTTCTAAATTTACATATAAACTTTAAATGTGGGTTTAACTGGAGTTTGTACATATTTTTTTCTTTCTTTATATAACAATTAGATACAGTGCTCCTGTCAGCTAATTCCTAAGTTATTATCTGCAAAAACCTTAGAGTTTTCAGGTGCCTAAGTAGTCCCTGAAATCATGGTTAAAGTTTACCACCCCCACCCCTCCAATCTGAAATGGCACCCTGGGTGAGCCAGGAGGGCCATGGGCACTTTGTACAATCAAATTTCATCCCATTTATATTACTCCAGTTCTCAAGGTCACCCATTTCTTCTTGTACAATGGTCTGATCCTCCTCTGTACTCATGGTGCCTCCGAACTTTGCAGCATCAGCAAATTTCATTAGCTCTCGTCCACTTTTTGTGCCAAGGTCATTAATGAACATATTAAATAAGAGCAGCACTTTCATTATAACAGTGCAAAATTATAACAAGAGTCAATAACTGGAAACTGAAGTTAGACAAATTCAGAATAGAAATAAGACAAAAAGTACAGTGAAGGTAACTAATGATTGCAACAGCTTAGCTCGGGATGTGATGTATTCTCCATCACTTGAGGTTTTTAAATCAAGATTGGATGTCTTTCTGAATGATGTGCTCTAGTTTACCCAGAAGTTATGGGCTTTATGCAGGAATCACTTGGTGAAATTCTCTGGCTGTTCTTATGCAGGTCAGACTAGGCTATCTTAATGGTCCCTTCTTTCTTGAAAGCCGATGAGTCTATGGAAAAGGGGGCGGGGGGGGAAGGGGTGAGAGAACTGTGGAAAATAAAATTCATGATAAAAATGAACATTTTGGAAACTCTCATAGGAAATTTTTAAAAAATCAACAGAGAAATTTTGAAAGGATTTTTTCCCACTGGAAAATTAAATACACACACACACACACACACACACACACACACACACACACACAAATATAATTGTTCAAGCAATTCTAATGAAAAACAATGGAATGGGTTCTCTCCTATTTTTTTCTTTTTTGTTTTTAGAACCTAATGGAAACTATATCTCTACATTTTTGTATTTACTGTACCAGCGTTCTGTGCAATCTCCTTTAATATCATCACATTTCTTAACTATTATTTATTAGGGCTGTCAATCACAGTTAACTTATGTGATTAACTCAAAAAAAGTAATTGCGATTTAAAAAATGAATCGCGATTAATCACAGTTTTAGTCACACTGTTAAACAATCGAAATTTATTAAATATTTTTGGATGTTTTTCTACTTTTTCAAATATATTGATTTCAATTACAACACAGAATACAAAGTGTACACTGCTCACTTCATATTATTATTTTTAATACAAATATTTGTACTATAAAAATGATAAGCAAAAGGAATGGTATTTTTCAGTTCATCTCATACAAGTACAGTAGTGCAATCTCTTTATCGTGAAAGTGCAACTTACAAATGTAGATTTTTTTTGTTACATAACTGCACTCAAAAACAAAACAATGCAAAACTTTAGAGCCTACAAGTCCACTGAGTCCTACTTTTTGTTCAGCCAATCACTAAGACAGACAAGTTTGTTTAAATTTACAGGAGATAATGCTGCCCACTTATTTACAATGTCACCAGAAAGTAAGAACAGGCGTTCACATGGAACTTTTGTAGCTGGCATTGTAAAGTATTTACATGCCAGATATGATAAGCATTCGTATACCCCTTGATGCTTCAGCCACCATTTCAGAGGACATGCTTCCATGCTGATGACACTCGTTAAAAAAATGCATTAATTAAATTTGTGACTGATCTCTTTGGGGGAGAACTGTATGTCCCTGGCTCTGTTTTATCCGCATTCTGCCATATATTTCATGTTATAGTAGTCTCGGATGATGAGTCAGCACTTGACTCAAGGTTTAATAATCTGAAGTTCCTTCCAAAGTTTGATAGGGATGACGTGTGGAACATGCTTTCAGAAGTCTTAAAAGAGCAAGACTCCAATGTGGAAACCACAGAACCCGAACCACCAAAAAAAGAAAATCAACCTTCTGCTGGTGGCATCTGACTCAGATGATGAAAATGAACATGTGTTGATACGCACTGCTTTGGATTGTTATCAAGCAGAAACTGTCATCAGCATGGATGCATGTCCTCTGGAATGGTGGTTGAAGCATCAAGGGACATATGAATCTTTGGCGCATCTGGCATGTAAATATCTTGCAATGCCAGATACAGCAATACCATGCAAACACCTGTTCTCACTTTCAGGTGACATTGTGAACAAGAAGTGGGCAACATTTTCTCCTGTAAACGTAAACAAACTTGTTTGTCTGAGCGATTGGCTGAACAAGAAGTACGAGTGAATGGACTTGTAGGCTCTAAAGTTTTACTTTTTTAATTTTTGAATGCTGGGTTTTTTTGTACATACTTCTACATTTGTAAGTTCAACTTACAGTACTACAGTACTTGTATGAGGTTAATTGAAAAATAGTATTTTTTTGTTTTTTTACAGTGCAAATATTTGTAAACAAAATAAATATGAAGTGAGCAGTGTACACTTTGTATTCTGTGTTGTAATTGAAATCAATGTACTTGAAAATGTAGAAAACATCCAAAAATATTTAAATAAACAGTATTCTATTGTTTAACAGTGCAATTAATGGCACAATTAATCACGATTAAATTTTTTAATAGTTTGACAGCCCTATTATTTATTAATCAAATTCACAGTTTATGGGTGTCATTCTTGTACAGGTGAAATGGTCTCTTACTTGAAATTGTCTGTGCTCCATAAGACTGTTTAACTACTGCAGCCATTTTTTTTTCAAAGAGCCACAGGGAGTTTGATGTCCATGTTAACTCCCTGAGGTTCTTTTAAAAATATCCATCTAACAGCTCAGATATGGAGTGAACTAGAGAATAAACACTGGAGTTTCATAAACTCCCAAAACAACAAAAGATTCTCGGTAGTGTTTCTTTACTCATCATATAAAATCAAATCAGCTTATGACAAGGTGCTATGATAGTATAAATAAATTATAATAACAAATAATATTAACTATTTTCAAGCAAGATTTCACTTTTATTTTTAAAATGGAAATATATATCTAACAATAACACACAGTACAGTAAATGGAATTTTCAAAAATTCATAAATACTTTTTTCTGTTGCAGAATGGATGCCAATGTATTTTAAGCTAGTTCTTACTTCCATCATCATCATTTTAATTGGATGTAGAGAGAAATGGTTCAGTAAGAATTTCAATATAACATAATATTGATTGTTACAATCAACATATTCAAAATACACAGGTAACTTGAATTCTGGCTTTTCCTACATTTTGAGTGCTTAACTATTGAGACTTAACAAGAATATTTTAACAGAGTTTTTAATATATTTTTCAAAGTTTTTTATAAAATAAAATCTGTTCTGAGCAACTGTAATCCCCTCACGTCTACATCATCAGCTGCTGAACCCTGGATCTTCAGGATTTCAGCACAGACCTCTAGAAATTTAGCTAGAGGATTAACTAATAGGTAGCAGAAGGAATAGGTTGTAATCTTCTACAGACCAGCCACATTATGTAGTCTCAGGTGTGAAATTGGGTCAATGGTTGTTTGACCTTGAAATTACACCAATCAGGGTGCCAGACTACCTGAATTTTAAGTATTTTGAACACTCATTTAATGATGGAAATAAAATTTCTCCTTCAGTTTTGGAAACCAGGTTGAGAGCTGGCTGCGGTGCATTAAATTCTAAATATTTCCTATTGTCATAATAGTATGAGATGATTTATTTGATTAGCTTGGAAAGGACAATCTACTGACTAAAATAACCAAATAGGAATGCAATTCTACCCTAAGTCGTTGGGGGAAAAAAAAACAAAAAAACACAATAGTTTGCTCAGTCTTCAAGAAGTCACCATTCAGCCTCTGCAAACATAGTCCTGTCTCCCCAATAATGAGAGAGAATTAAACACCAAGCTCCAACAACATGTGATATCAGCCAACACTCTGGATGCCTCACTATTACAGTTCAGACTGGGGTGCAGCACAGACAGCTCTGGTGGCTCAAAAAGACTGACCTCTTATGTCACAGGCAAAATCTCCATGCTCAAACAGCGGGCATCTCTGCAGTTTTTTGACACAGCAGACCAAAGCATAATGCTAACCTGCCTACATGACATAGCAGGGATAGGTGGCCAAACACTACAATGGCTCCAGTTGTTCCTCTCCAGCAGAATATCAGAGTGGAAAAGGCGAACTACTCCTCTTATCTGAAGGCCCTCACCTACAGGGTCTCTCATGATCCAAACTATCTCCTCTTCTCTCCAATGTCTACATGAGACCAATGGGAGAGAAGGTGGACACCATGGTCTTAGCTGCCAATGGTACGCTGATTAATCTTAGCTATACATCGCATTTCTCAACTGATGCAACCACTGCCAAGAAGTCAGAATGTCTATGAGAGATGAATTCTGGGAAGAAGAACAGCTGGGGAAGCCTGAAGCAATAGTGCTTGGAAAGGGGAAGAAATAGCTGGGACTTATTTTCCACCTTCCAGTGAGGGCATGCAGCCCCCATTCATCAAAGTGGCACAAAATATTTGCATCTTGTTTGATTTCTCATTAAACTTGGATGATCAGGTAGCATCAATATATAGAAATTCCTTATTCCATCTCCTCCTTGCTAGAGAGTTTTTATCACAGAAAGGGAAAAGTACCAGAGTCTCAATGAAATCCACTAAGGAGTTCACTATTGTTACTGATTTTATATGCAAGGGGCACTCAGATATTCAAATGATGTCTGGTAGTAAAAAATCCTTAGACAGATAGCTAGGACTACAGTTCTGCTTACTTTATAGCATCAACGGCAGGAATAGTTTATAATTAAGGTTCAAAAGCTCCATTATATTTAACACCTCGTTTCTAGCATATGTTCCTATTATTAAAAATAAGTATGGTTAGGCTTCGCATAATTTGATTTTTATTTATTTATAATTTCAGCAGACAATGTCAGTGTTTATTTTTAAGCATTTTTTATTTTTTCAATTTAAATTTTCAGAGTTGTGGGAGATTATGGGGGCTCAGACAATAGTGGGGGTAGACAATAATTATTTAATGACAGTAGACACTGAGATTCAAAACATTAATGTTTTATAACCATTAAAACACAAATTGTCAACATCACATGTCAAAAAATACAAAGTAAGTATCCATAAATCAAACTCTAATGAATTGTCAAGCAACATTTTTCTTACTTGGCCTATCTGTACATTTTTGTTATTATGAAAGAAATTATTTTTTTCATTGGTTTCTGTGTGTCTACTGAAATCTATGTTTGCCAACATTTACCAATAAAAATCTAATCTTTCTGAGCCTAAATACAGTATTTGCTTTTGTCAATTTACTGGGACCTCTCCAGTTCTTCAAAAATGAAAGTCAGTAACCTGAACCAGCCATTCAATCTATCTGGTTATTCTATCAATTGCTTTTTGTCAATAGATGATTTTAGAAGATATTAATTAGTGGCTAACTTCCTAAATTTCCTAGGGAGAGACCCATGGGATGGGAAGTTAGAACCATGAATATAGATCTTTGATATACCGTGGAGCCTCAGTGTTATGAACACCAGAGTTACAAACTGACCTGTCAACCGCACACCTCATTTGGAACAGGAAGTACACAAGACAGAGACCAATAAAATAAAATACAGCACAGTACTGTGTTAAATGTAAACTACTAAAAATATAAAGGGAAAGATTAAAAAAGATTTGACAAGGGAAGGAAACAGTTACCATGCCTGTTTCATTTAATTTAAGATGGTTAAAAACAGAATTTTTCTTCTGCGTAGTAATGTTTCAAAGCCGTATTAAGTCAATGTTCAGTTGTAAACTTTTGAAAGAACCATAATGTTTTGTTCAGAGTTATGAATATTTCAGAGTTACGAACAACCTCCATTCCCGAGGTGTTCGTAACTGAGGTTCTACTGTGCTAAAAGCCCTTTTGCAATCACTCCTTTTGAGAGTAGTGGGGAAGTGAAAGGACACTTTATTTTATCCTATCTCTTTAAGGCTAACCTGATATTGCAAAAGATTTTACCTGGGGTAACAGAACCAATGGTGACCTCTTTGAGGCAAGTTCCAAAAAGTCAGAAACAACTTTCCAGTCTCACCCAGCAACAGTCAGCAACACCTAAGTCCCTTTGTAGACCTAGGCCTGAGATACTAATTGTGATGTTCCCCTCTGGTATTATCTGGACTGGTGATCTGCCAGGTCACTCCAGTCCTTGACTCTGGGAGCCAGCTTTGCCCTGCTCTGCTGTGAGAACCCCCACTCCTGGGCTGTTCATGCACAGCCTCTGGCATGTAAGCTGCTCCTTGGATTGTGCAGCTGAATGACACTAGCCAATATCTCCGGTCCCAGACACAACCCTAAGAACCTCCGTCTTGCAGTGTCCAGTTATGCCCACTGGACGCTGCAAGCTTATATGAGTTTGTCAATTTAACAAAGAAATTGATAAGTACTTGGCCTGTTATCCCAAAGGGAGTCTCTGACATGGTTCAAACCAAACACACTGCTTCAGGTAGAATAAACAAATAGATTTATTAACTACAAAGATAAATTTTAAGTGATTATAAATCAAAGCATAACAAGTCAGATTTGGTCAAATGAAATAAAAGCAAAACACATTCCAAGCTGAGCTTAACACTTTCAATGCCCTTACAAACTGAGATGCTTCTCACCACAGGCTGGCTGGTTGCCCTTCAGCCAGGCTCTCCCCTTTGATCAATGCTTCAGTCTCTTGGTGATAATGTCTTTAGAGCATGGCAAACATCTCTCCCTTTTATTATGTCCTTTCCTCCCTCTTGGCTTTGCCCCCCCCCTTCAGAGTCAGGTGAGCATTACCTCATCGCAGTCCCAAACTGACCAAAGGAAAGGGGGTGACTCACTCGAGAGTCCAACGGATCCTTTTGTTGATGCCTAGGCCAGCATCCTTTGTTCCTGTGAGGCTGGGCTGTGTTTGTCCCATATATGCCCTGATGAGGTGTGAACTGCCTCTCTGCTCTTGGAGAGTTTTTGCCTGGTCTTACTTTAAGCCACGAGGATACATTTTCAGCCTCATAATTATATACATGAAATTATAACCTATAACATTACTATAACAACAATTACTATAACAACAATACTCAGTGCATCATGAGCCTTCTGAAGACACCCAGCATGACAAACTTTGCACTGGATACCACACAATCATTTTATAAGGATGAACATGGGAGTATAGGGTGTTCCCACAAGGTACAGAACGTCATAATAATAAATAACAAACCTTAGCATTAATTATTGCTTCTGTAGACCCAGGCCTGCTCCCTGACTTTAAAGGGACTGGGTATGTGAGTGTTTAATTCTAACCGTTACGATGTTTTAGGATTGTTCGATGATAGCCAGGTGATTAAGGGCTTGTCTTGTTTCCTTGTATTTCCTCATCTGTCTTATATTTAGATTGTAAAGTCTTTGGGGCAGGGACTGTCCTTTTGCTCTATTTCTGTACAGCGCCTAGCACAATGGGATCCTGGTCCATACTATAGGCTCCTAGGCGCTATGATAAGAAAAATAATAGTAATGATCCTGCAAAGTTCCCTAATACAGCTCAGTATTTCAGTGCAATAGGTAAATTGACTCCCTTAGGGCTACTCATGTGCTTCAGGCTAATCTTGTATTTAAATGCTTTGCTGGAACATAGTGCTTGGCATCTTGTATGAGGAAAACTAGAAATTCACAAGGTAAAAAGGCAGAATAGCTCAGATGCCATAAAAATACAAGATAAAGATAGTGTTTATGTGGATGGTTGGGGCGGGGGTGGGACTTGAGTAGGGGAGTCAGAACCTGTGAGAAAAGGGTTTTAGAAACTACAAAAAAGCAATAAATAGAATGTATTTAAAAGTTCACAAGAGCAATGAGCATGTTCTGACCCTGAATCAGTTAACATTATTTTATATTTTTAAAATTACTTACTGTATTTTACTTTTTATTTTTCAGGTCATACATGGATGAGAAATATAAATTGGACAAAACAGAAGGAGAACTACATGTGTTCTGTGCATCCTGTTAAAATAGGACTCTGTTTTAAATTAACTGTACCTTTCCAGGTTTTATTTTTGGTCTTTGGAATATGTTTCCTTCCAGGTTAGCTTTTTTCCTGTTTATTTTCATCATAATTAGAAGAAGTAAATTTTAAAATTAACAAAGATGTTTATGAAAATTACACTGTAGCTTCTTATAATCTCTTTACACATACATACTATAGCAGTTTAGAGCCCCGGAAGCAGCCAGCCTCTAGGCGAGGGGGCCAGGAGGCTCCATGTGCTGCTCTCACCCGCAGGCACTGCCCTTCCAGTTCCCATTGGCCACAGTTCCTGCGCAGAGCCCTGTGCCCCCCCCCCACATAGGAGCCAGACCTGCTGGCCACTTCTGGGGTGCAGTGCGGTGCCAGGACACGTAGGTACTAGCCTGTCTTAACCCTGCAGCACCGCCAACCAGACTTTTAATGGACCGGGCGGTGGTGCTGACAGGAGCCGTCAGGGTCCTTTTTTGACCAGGTGTTCTGGTGAAAAACCGAACACCTGGTAACCCTATCTTGAGCCCAAACCCTGCTTCTGCCAAAACACAATTCTGTCCAACTCAGGCCAGCAAGCCCTCCAGGCCCAGGCCCCAGGAGCTGGCAAAAGGGGTGGGTTCAAGCCCGAGTCACACTGGGATTTGGGTCCAAATGCTATCATTTCACAGTGTGGATACAGCTCAGGCCAGGGTTCCTCAGGCTCAGGTCCTGAGTGTCCAACAACCCTAGCCCACAATCCCATGGGCTGATGTTCCTTGTCCTTTCTATCCCAAGACTAGCCAATTGACTCGCAGAAAACAGAAGCAATCCTCCTGGTGCAAGTACAACTGCTCAGTGTTTAACCCTTCCACTTTATTCTGACCACTAAGTTGCAAACACAGTGAACCTTCTCATGCATTTGTAATGGCCCCCAACCACAAGTCCTTTGCCAAATGTGCTGCTACCTGGTCATGGGAATCACAGCCAGATCTTGGTAAAATGTCTGGAGCAAGACAAAATGTTCAACTTCAGTGAGAGTACCAGATGCGTATCAGAAAATAGTGAAGAAGCTGGCAGAGTTGGTCAGCTGTGTTGGTGACCTTCTGACCCCAGAATTTAGTATCAGACCAGGTGGGAGCAAGCAGGTGCCAGATCAGGCTAGCAAGGTGACTCTGGTGCTCACACCAGTCCTCAAGGAGACTTTACCGCAGGAGCAGCTCCAGCATGGCCTGGGTCTGTACTCAAAGGAGCTGTTTGATGACACACACACACACACCCCGAGGAGCAGCCTGCTGCAGAACCAGCAGCAAAAGCAGAAGAGGCAGAAGTAGGCCTGGAGCCTAGTGTTTGGCTCCATGTTTCTTATTATTAATATACAAATATGGAGGAATTTCTGGTTTTTGAACCAATGCAATTTTTAGTACAAGCGGTGCGTAGCAGCATTTACCTGCTAATGGTGGAACGTATGCCAGCACGTGAGTGTCCCCACCTCCACCCCACCATGTGGAATTCCAAATGGATCCCAGGAAGCACAAACAACAGTTAAACAAGCATTTAAATGTAAATGTACACTTCATAGTTGCACATTCTTACACAGATGTTCCCAGGTGTTACAAGACCCTTATATTGTCATCCCTTTTAGAATGGCACTCTGTATAAACTATAAAATGTCCCTTTGCCATTTAGGAATCTCCAGGATTGTTATGCCCTCCAGAAAATGGAAAGCATGAAAGGACAGAGAAAGCTTAGGTAGTAAGCCCCTTGCCACACCTAACCCCACCCCACACCCACACCCACTTCACCCTCCCCGCCCCAAAGCCCAAGATGGTCAGCAATTTTAAAAATCTAGCATGTGCATATTTTAACTGACCATTATTTGCGCTCTCTTTTCACTCTGATTAACTTAATATTGTCCACAGAGCTCCTGGGAACTGAAGCATTCTCTTACAATATATTGAAACACAGTTTTACAAAGTATCTTTTTTTGGTCTTAAGACTTGGCAGGCACTTTTCTCTGTGGATGCCCTGAACCTTCTTTGAAGTACTGAGACAATGTTTGATAACTGCTTTCAGGTCCTTCTACCTCTGTAGGCCTCTGTACCTTGGCAGTTTGGCCACACTCCAGCAGGATCCTGTGATTTCGAACTGTCACAGACCAGTCCAAGTGGAAGTATTTCCAGTTAGACTTTCTGGACAGGGCCAACAAGCAGGTGCACTACCAAAGGGAAGAGGACTCGCAGCAAGTGGAAAGGCACAGACAGGCTGCAGAATGGGAGGACAGAACTGCAGCACATGAGGAAAGACTGGCAGCACGGTTGCTATGGCAGGAACATTGGTGGAGAGAGTAAGATAGAGTACAGTGGAAAGACCTATTTGAGAGGCTGCTTGTGGTATTGGCCACAAGAGCACAGGCTTCTCACGTCCTAAATCCCCTCCATGGTACCAAGTGCTGCAGACCAGGAACGCATTGGACAATTCCATGGTTAGGTGGCCCATGCACTCCTTCACACACTAGCTGGACAGGGTAAATATACCCATTGCAGGCCTCCCCGGATCATGCAGCAGCACCAAGTGAATGCTAAATATACAAGAAAGGAAAAGAAGAATGAGGTGCCAGGGGACACACAAAAGCAGAGGATATATTTGTTGGCACTGGTCACTGTTTGCACTGTTCGATGTTTGTTTTATGCACTTTCTTTTATTACTGGTTTTGTTGTTGGTTTATTATTGGTATTTTGGTGTCCTAATGGCAGCTGGCTTGCCTGGCAATGCTTTAATATTGTGTTTTTGTAAGACAGCCATGTTCATAAATAAAGGCTTTTATATTATTAAGAAAGTTCATTATCATCGCTGCATCACATCATATAATGTGTATTTCAAATAATAAAGATAAACCATGATATGGCAAACACAATTTCTCAATGCATCTATATACATCAATCCATAATGAATATCCACAGTTCTTGCCACACAGTGCACCACCATTTCATAAGTAATCTCTCATCCATAATTAAAAATCATGACAATCAATCCCCCTGTGACAGGGTGCATAAATCCCACACTAGAACTCAAGGAGTTAAAGAACAACTCTGGGCCCAGACGACCCCACCCAGTCCCAGAGGTATCTAAAGAGCATGCCTGGGATGGAGGCAGGCCTTAAAAGGAAGCCAGAGAGTTCAGAAGGGGGCTCAGAGGGCAGGGAAAAGGAGCTGCCCTGGGAGGTCCTGAAAAGGGATGCTGCAGCAGCTCCTCTGGGAAATGAGGAGCCTATCTGCTAGGCCCAGACAGACTAAAGGTGCATTTGATACATTTTCTTCAGTGACTTTTGCTACAGACTGCAAAGCTTGGACTATAGGAGGGGTGTGGGGTGGTAGAAAGTGGACCAGCTGCAAGGTGCTCAGAGTTCCTGGCCTTTAGTTACTCTCACAGGGCTCTGGACTGGAGCCTGGGGTAATGGGAGGGCCTGGGCTCCTCTGCCAAACCCCCCCCTGAACTAAGAAGGAACTGACCTTGTAACCAATAGGTGACACTTACCTCAAGCGCCAATCATCACACATACCCATTCATTGCATACAGTGATAGTACCTCATGTATTGTTAGCATTGCTGTACAAACACATTCATAAACATACTGTTCTCCCTAGTTCCTCTCTGGTCCACACAAGTGTATAGTGTGGAAGCACAGAGCCACATCTTTCTTAAAGCATGGCATCTAGAACTGGACACAGTACTCCAGCTAAGGCCTCCCGAGTGTCAAGTAGAGCAGGACAATTATTTCCTGTGTCTTACATGTGCCACTCCTGTTAATACACAATGATACCAGCCTTTTTTGCAACTGCATCACGTGGATGACTCAATCAATTTGAGATCCACTACTTGAAGGACTACAACTGTCCACAACTCCTCATATCAGTGAATCCTTGCCTCCCTCTCTCTGCTGGTATGCACACATCTCTGGCATGGAGATGCTTCTTATCTCCATGTCAGGAAGTCCCCATCCCTAGCCACAACAATCTCTCTGCGCTACTGGCTTTCTACAATAATAGAATTTAGACTTTCCAAAGGTTTACCACAAAAATGTCTATTAAGGAAATTTGGTAAAAATGGAATGAGCAATAAAGGGTTTCTAAATTCACTCATTCAGGATTTATGCTGATATAACACCATTGACTTCAATTGAGTTATTCCTGATTTACACCAAGATAACAGACCAGAATCAAGCCTATAGTTTCTTCATGAATTAAACACAGATTAAAACGTAAGAAATAAACAGTGGGAAAAAGTGGCCAGCTTTCAACATAGAAAGAGGTCACTGGTGGGCTTTTCCAGCAATCAGTCCTAGGATCAATGCTACTCAGTACAGAAAGAGAGGGTGGTTAATGAGGCAGGCAGAAATGCTGAACATTCCCTCCCCCCCCCCCCAATACTAGAGGGGATTGTGAGGAATTCCAAAAGGGTGCAGCAAAACTAAAGTAATCTGCCAGCATGGTGGTAGATAGAAATCTATCATATACATGCAAAAAAGGTGAAGTACTTTGAAGAAATATTTAAAACAGTCAAGCACCCTTATTGTGTAACTATGCATTAGTTGTGAACTCTCAGAAAACCTCTCATTGTAGATAGCTAAATGGAGGTTTTCTGGCTCAATGTTCAGTGTGATAAAAATATGAAGATGATATTAGGCTATCACATTTGATTAATATGTTTTTATCTCTATATATGATATGAATATGAGGTATAATATATGGTATATTATATACTATAGAATGTGATGGGAAATATTACACTCTATTTTACCTATCAGAGGTATTTATGAGGTGCCTGTCACATTGATATCTAAGCAATGAAATTATATTATAATGCTGCTGGGTGGTATGTCATCAGTACAAATACAGTGTTCTGTTTTGGACACCTCAAAGGTGACACTCCAGAAGGAAATGGATAAATCGGCTGAAATAGGTTCAGAAAAGACAATAAACATTATTAGTCACAGTGGGAAGACAGAGGCTTCCAAATGAGGAGAGTTTAACAAGATTAGGGTTATTTAGTTGGGGCGGGGAGGGGAAGACAGTAAGAAGAGGTAAGAGATATGTATAATAATGATTGACAGATAGAAGATTAAATGGGCATCCCATTTGCTCTTCCCTACAAAAAAGAGTACTCACTGAAAATAAAGGGCATTTCAAATTAAGGAAACACCTTTTTAAGCACATATTAATCTGTGGAATTCACTGTCAAAGGACGTGTATTAGAAATATTGCTTAGTAATTTAAACAAAAATATTGGGAAGCATCTGAAGTTATATTAGCTATGATAACATTAAAAGGACTATCCAGGCTCCTGTTTCAGGGGTCTTGCCAAAGCTCATGAAGTAGTGTTGGTCAATTTTTTTTTTGAATTTTTGAAAATAAGATCAATTTTTTCACTTTAAAAAAAAATCCTTTTTTCTACTCTGCAGCTGATGTGGGTCTTTCCTTTGATTCCAATAGGTTTTGGGTCAGACCACAAAAAAGCATAATACTGTCCAGGAAGAATTGCCCACTTATGGTACAGTATTGTCACCTGGGTTCATTATGGATATTTTATGACTTCTACTGAAGCATTTGGAATTGACCCTGTCGGTGACAAGATAATTAATTGTAGCTGGCCCTTTGGTCTCCCCTGCTATGGAAAATCCTATATGTTACAAGCAAAAAGGAAAAATAGAATTCTCTTCTTTGTTACAAATATTATTTCACAATGTTTATTATTTCAAGTCATGAAGTAACACAGTAGTCTCAAAAATAATGTGATCATTTTATAAAGATCCTAAAAATAAAAAGCATTGCCATTTAAAAAAAACAACTTATGGTGATTCAGTTATTTGCTAATGTTATTCATTACATTTTAAAGTCATTTGAAGAGAAGGAAGCTAGTGTTAAAAGTGTCAAATGCACACACAAAACCTAAGATGTTTATTTATCAGCATTTAAAAAAAGACTATTTTTCATACTGTGCCAAAGGCAAAGAAATACCCATCAACCCAACACGATTTGAGGATTAAAATAAGATATGATTATATACTGAAACTGTCAGCATCTCACTTGATCAATAACATTCTTCAAAGGATTTAGCCATCTTTTTAAAATAAATTTTGGAATAGAGCTTCTTTCTTGATTTGAGTTGCTCTAAACTTTTTTTCTATTTCTATTTTAACACCTAACAAATGGTCCCAACATCCTTTTTTCCCTTGAATACTTAATTTATCAGAAACATGAAAAATAGGAATGCAATTGCATTTGTGTTGATGCTAAATATTAATAGATTTGCCTAAATGCCTGCTAATAGCACCCCTAAAATTAGCTAGACTAGTAGTGCATGCCTAATGTGTTGTACTTGTTGCTGTTGCTTTAGCTGCTCTCTGTTTTTTCTGCAATGACAGAAATAAAGGCATTTTTGGTGATAATTTCCACATATCCAGTATAATAGTTTATATTACTGACATGATGTCATTAAGGTTATAAATCCTAATGTTCTACTGTTTCATTAAATTAAACATGAAATGTTTTTAATGTTTTGATAAATTAAACATGAAGCTGTGACTTTGCCAGCCAACAACTACGTCCTTCTATCACCTCTTCAAATTTCTTCAGGGTACATCTTTTGCTAGGAAAACTTATTTCCAGTCAGTCAGAGCATCACGATCTTTTGTTGCTATAAAAATGATGCCATGTGCTTTCAGAATATTGTACATAAACAAACTGAAGGAAATTATTTCCTATAGGCTAAAACCTATAATACCAGTACTTTTCACTTCTATAGCTCCTATAAGCCGAGGATCTCAAAGCATTTCACCAAGGAAGATAAAGTATTATTAAACACAAGCAATTACAAATATCTTAGATAAAATTAATTGTCTTTTTAAAATTAAATGGTGTAAATGTGACAATCAGTTGATGATGAGTTATGTGAAATGTGGACTCACAATAATTCAGCAGATGCAACATTTTATAAAAATCTCCAAATACCTCCAGAAATATTTTGACATTTATTATCTTGGGAGCAACAATTTTTTTAAAATTTCTTCTTAAAATGTGGTAATATTTTCTAGGTGTAGAACTGATACAAAGAGAGTGCACATGCAATAAATATGCAGATCATGCTGATTAAAACATCTTGAAATATTCTCTTTACTATTCTTGATGTTACCTTGTGCATGTCAGATTTCCCTTGTAGTTCATATAATAGACTGTGTCTGTCTGTCTGTCTGTCTCTCTCTCTTAAAAATGCATACAAAGGGTGCATATACTTTAAATTTATGTCTGCGGGTGGGCTAGTATTTGGAGGATGATAAAAAGGGGGAGGATGTAAGAAGGAAGAAAAGGAGATGTTACTGCATTGCTTGACTCTAATTCATGGAGGTGGCACATGCAATTGTTTCCTTATCTGGAACTTTTTTTTATATGGAGATCTGCAGAGGTTCTGATGATGGATTATATGCAATGTGCAGCTACCACATGATACAGTAACACCCTGAACACCTTGCCTAAGTAGGGGAGAGAGGCTGTCCTCTGCTGAAGAAGGAGCACTGACAGGCACTGTATTGGTGTGGAGATGGCAAACATCAGCACCTCCCCCAGGAGAAGCAGAGGCAGGAGTGGGTGTGTCCAGCAGAGATCTCTTCTGGGAGCATGTATTCTCTGCTATGCAGCACCAAAGGGTCCATGCCTCAGCCCACAGCAGTGTGATGAGAGCGAGGAAGATGCCCTCTTGGGGTAAGGATGGGCCTGAAGGAAGGAGAGGGTGTGCTTAAGGACAGAGAGAAGTTTTTTTATTCCTGTCCTCAGCCTGCTAAGAACTCTCTCCATCTGTTCCAAATCTGGCCTTGCCACATGTGGGATTTTTTGTAGTGTCAGTATCATAGGAAAAGGACTGCCTGTTGAAAGTGACCTGCAAAGGGACAAAGCTTGTTCCCTTTTTAGGTTTTTCATGATGGAGAGAGTAGGTTTAAAACAACCTTTTCTTTCTTTTCCTTTCTTCTGCTTATGTTTTTTTACATTCAAACTGTGTTCTGTCTTGGCTGGAAGACTCTGTGGTGCGTGGAGAACTAGTGGAATAGGTACATCACAAGAGCTAAGAGAGAAAATGGACTGTTGAGAGGGAAAGGCATTTTTTATTTAGAATGTTTAAAATTGTGTTGTTGTTGCCTTTTAACACCTTTAGGGACTAGGTAATATTTTGGGGAAAAGATACCTTAATTAAAAGGTTTAGAAGCTCATAAAATGCATCCTCCAAGACCCCAGCAAATCCATTAGCAACACCAGGAAGACCAGAGTTGACATTATTATTATTTAACATTAATCATGTTTATTATTGTCATGCCTAAGAGCCAGCCAAGAGTGAGGCCTCTCTGTGCTTGGCACTACACAAACACAGAGTAGCAGATGGTCTCTGCTCCAAAGAGCTGACAATCTAATTAGTCCAGATAGAGACATGGTGCGGGAAGGAATATTACAAACAACAGAGTGAAACAGTGGGATGTCAGAAAATGGCATGTTAGTGCCACTGTTTTCTTTCTTTCTTTCTTGTTAGGAGGATCAGCTAAAAATAAAGGGATGAGGGATGTTGAAAGGAGATGGGTGAGGGAGATTAGCAGAATTGAGGAGGGTAAAGGGGTGCAGTGAGGGGCAGAGTTTGTGAGGGAGGGAACAGGAGGGCTTAGAATGAACAGTCAGTCAGCACAGAACAGGTCTTCTTCCTCCCCCATTTTGTGTGGAATTAGGCAGCCTTTGAGCACATCAGGCCCCACAGCACATGAGGCAGAGGAATGCCAGGCTCGTGGATGGCTCTGGGGTTTAGGCAGGAGGAGGGCATCTGGGCGCTTTAGGTGAGGCAACTGCGCACACACCCAGGCCACAAAAGGTTCTTTTAGAATGTGAGGTTGCTGTCATCTCTTTCCCTCACTAAGTCCTATTGATTCCAAGATGTCTCATGAATCCATAGCTTTTTCCCAGCTCCACAGTGTCTGTAGGTGAAGCACGCCCCAGTTCTGGTGTCAGAGGATGACTGATGGCCCCCAAAAGGACTGCTTAGTGGTTTCAAAACCTTTTTGCAAGGGAAACAAGAGGTGCCTGGAACCATCTTCTTCTACAAGAAATGAAAGATGCATTACCATGAATCTACAGAGAAGAAACTGAGTGTTGTAGGTCTGCTTTAGATTAGTGCTGCATATAAAGGGTGGTAGAAACATCTAGGGACAACCATCTGTTGCTTTACCAAACCTGGATAATCAGTTCCAGTGGAACAGTCAGGCTCAGCATCTGACAGTGCCTTGAACCCAGCTTCAAGTCCTCCCATCTTATAAGGGAATGAGAGGCCTGTATCAAGTCTTTCAAAAATAACTAACTAATATGGAGCTTTTGAAATCAACTTAAGGGTTGAGATATCCATCACCTACACTTACTGGTGTGTGAGGTTTGCTTTCTGGCCATGGTATCAATTAGGTTTTCCAGAGTGGGCAATAGGGCTAGCTGGCATGGGACAAAAGGCTGTGTGGTTGTGCTAACACCCTGAAGGATGTTCTATTCAGCTCTGGGGTCCAGAGGCAGAGCTCTTTTTCATTTTCAGAAGTGTTCCTGGGGTGCTTTCTTTTCTGTGCCATGGGTGCCTCAAAACTACAAGCAGCATGTGCAATGAGACCATCTTGAAAAGCAATGGTTTTCATATATAGATCTGCCTCTCTGTACACACCTCTGACTGGAGTCCCAGACTGGAGACCTCCACCCATAACTGTACCCTCATTTAGCCCCTTGAAGAGGAAATACAGATTACTTATCCATAACTGTTCTCCAAGATAAGCCTCTGCATAGTGACACTGCCCACCCATCTTCCCCACTTCTTTGGAGTCTCATGTTATGAATTCTCAAATTAGGGGAAGGAACTGAAGGGTGGTTGGGGCCACTTCCTTTTTGATACCCTGAGAACCTTCCAGGATGGGAGGAAGAGATGAGGGTGAGGAGCTCCACTGGATACTGCTCCCTAGAACATCCTGGTGGCTCATGATCATAGAATCATAGTACTGGAAGGAACCTCGAGAAGTCATCAAATCCAGTCCCCTGCACTCATGGCAGGACCAAGCACCATCTAGACCATTTCTTACAGGTATTTGTCTAACCTGCTGTCAAGGTTCCTTCCCCCACTCTGAACTTTAGGGTACAGATGTGGGGGACCTGCATAAGAAGCTCTAAGCTCAATTAACAGCTTAGATCTGGTCTGCTGCCACCACTCCCAAGCACTAATTCTCTTCCCTGGGTAGCCTTGAGAGACTCTTCACCAATTCCCTGGTGAACACAGATCCAAACCCCTTGGATCTTAACACAAGGAGAAATTAACCATTCCCCCTCCTTTCTCCCACCAACTCCTGGTGGACCCAGATCCAACCCCCTTGGATATAAAAACAAGGAAAAATCAATCAGGTTATTACAAAAAGGCTTTTAATTAAAGAAAAGGAAGGTAAAAGAAAACCCTCTGGGAGAGTTAGCATACCAGCTACTCTCACAGACAGGATGTATATTCAATAAAGACAAGTGGAAAGTATTAGACTGCATATGCATAACTATAATATGTTGTATGTAAAACATATGATGCAATTATCCCACTTTACTTGTCCCAAAGTGGTTTATTGAGATAAGATAATAGAACATAAGAATCACAGAAGATTAGGATTGGAACAAACCTCAGGAGGTCATCTAGTCCAATCCCCTGCTCAAAGCAGGACCAACCCTAACTAAATCATCCCAGCCAGGGCTTTGTCATGCTGGGCCTTAAAAACCTCTAAGGAAGGAGATTCCACCACCTCCCTAGGTAACCCATTCCAGTGCTTCACCACCCTCCTAGTGAAAAAGTTTTTCCTAATATCCAACCTAAACCTCCCCCACTGCAACTTGAGACCATTACTCCTTGTTCTGTCATCTGGTACCACTGATAATAGTCTAGATCCATCCTCTTTGGAACCCCCTTTCTGGTAGTTGAAAGCAGCTATCAAATCCCCCCTCATTCTTCTTCTGCAGACTAAACATTCCCTGTTCCCTCAGCCTTTCCTCATAAGTGTTGTGTTCCAGTCCCCTAATCATTTTTGTTGCCCTCCGCTGGACTCTTTCCAATTTTTCCACATTCTTCTTGTAGTGTGGGGTCCAAAACTGGACACAGTACTACAGGTGAGATGAGGCATTGGCTTGAGGTCAAGACAGACAAAGTAGTTCTTAGCAGGGCCGCCCAGAGGATTCAGGGGGCCTGCAGCAAAGCAATTTGAGGGGCCCCTTCCATAAAAAAATGTTGCAATACTATAGAATACTATATTCTCGTGGGGGCCCCTGCGGGGCCCGGGGCCTGGGGCAAATTGCACCACTTGACCCCCCTCTGGGCAGCCCTGGTTCTTAGGCAGATGAAGACCCTGCTCAGGTTCCAATAATTGGAGTTTAGAGGAGCCCATGTGTAGGTAAGGTGTATTACATCTGTCTGTGTTTGCATTCGAGGAATATTTTTTTTCATATTAATATCTACACACTTTTCTGCTGAACAATTAAATAGCCCTTCCATGGTTCCTTGGTCTAGAACATACCATTGCCAGAAGCAGGAAAATCTTTAGTATGGGCCTTTTTAAATTCAATCTTTGTTATTTCTCACTCTGATTTCAGACTGGAGAAGGGCTCGCGATGAAACAGGTAACAGAAAACACATTTCTTCTAGGATTAAGAAATAATTATGTGAATCAGCGGCATAGCCAGGAGGGGACACTTGAGTGGCCCCCAACTTAGGGTGGGTGGGCAATGACAGGGGGTAGGGCAGGAGGGATGGGGCTCTATCTCCCCACCCCTTCCAGCTGGCCTTGTGGAGGCCAATTGACACTGTAGTCATCCCCCCCCGACCCCAGGCATGTACCTGGGGAGCGGGGTCGGGGCGCAGGGGCTTGCGGGAGTGGAAGCACCCATGCCTGGACCCCACTTCCCGGCTAGAGTGTGGGGAGGGCGGGTGGAGTGGGACAAGCACTGGGGCCGGAGCAGAGCCAGGGATGGGGGGGTTGCTAAGTGGGTGGGCCGCGGCCCAGGAGGCCCACCAGTGGCTACACCCTGATGTGAATATAGCAACCAAACTAGGAACATACCTGTCAAGGTGCCTCCCCCACTCTGAACTTTAGGGTACAGATGTGGGGACCTCATGAGATAACCCCCTACGCTTATTTACCGATGAAGACAGAGATGAAAAGTTAGCTCTGGCAGTGATGGTGTTGATTAGAGATTGATGCTGATTATGGTGATAGTGCTAAAGGAATGTTACTAAGTGATGATCATTAAGGGGATAATGGAAGATAGCTGTAATCATGGTGATTTATGGCACATATGGATGTGAGAGTTGTGACAGTAATTTGCATTGTATTGCAATTTTCTTCTAATCTCTTTGCAAATATGAGTCCAGCTGGATCTGTTCCTTAGTGAAGTTTCACAGATACTGCTTATGATATTTGAATAAGCTCACAATGAGTCAGTGTCAAAGAAGGGAGCAGAACTGATTCTCAGTCCCCACCAAATCATTGGTGAGAAGAAGAGCTCTGTGTAGCTTGAAAGCTTGTTTCTCTCACCAACAGAAGTTGGTTCAGTAAAAGATATTACCTCACCTACCTGTCTTTCACATCCACTGGATCAGGCCCCTAAGACAGGCTAGGCAGGGGAACACCTAGTTTCTGAATCCTGCTGGGGCTTGGGCATGAGTTACGTGCCATGCTACTAGACAATGTCAGTACTCAGGTGGCTGTGTGCATTCCCAGCTGCCACAGTTTAGGCACTGTCATAAACAGATAGTTAAGGGTTAATGCCTCTTTTACCTGTAAAGGGTTAAGAAGTTCACCTAGCCTAGCTGACACCTGACCAGAGGAACCAATGGGGGGACAAGATGTTTCAAGAGGAAGGCGGGAATTGAGTCTCTTTGTGTTAGAATCAGTTTCAGTTTGGCCGGAGTGGAAAAGACCCAGGAATCAAACAGGGGAGTGTGGAGGAGTCTCTCAAGGCTACCCAGGGAAGGGTTATAATACTTGGGAGGGAGATATTTTGGGGGGGAAGAGGAACTCCAAGTGGTTCTTTCCCTGCTTCTTGTGAAAGCACTTGGTGGTGGCAGCCAGACCAGATCCAAGCTGGTAATTCAGCTTAGGGGTTCTCATGCAGGTCCCCACATCTGTACTCTAAAGTTCAGAGTGGGGGTGAAACCTATGACAGGCACCTTGGGAAACTTAATGGTGGACACCAACGTGCCTAGGGAATTTATGTTCCTGCAGAGAGAGGTAGCATTTTGTGAATACAATGGCACCTTAAATGTTGATTTTATTTGGCTGCATCCCCCTTGTGGATGCCACCCAAATTATTGAGAATCACGTTCAGTTCTATGTGAACCTCAGACAACTCTTATCTGAAGTATCTCAATACAACAAAAACATTGTCAAGCAGGCTTGAATCAGGCAAAACTCCAGGCTGAGAAGGGACTGCAAGATGGGGCCCACTGTGTAAACTTCCCCTTATCCCAGCTCAGACTGACATTAGACCAATGCTTTTGACAACCCAATGTCTCTTTGCAGATAACATCACTCTTGATGCAAGCACTGCCCACCCCAACCTCTGCATTGATGAGGATGAGAAGAGTTTTAAACATGAAGCTCAACCTAAAAAAGTTCCATCAAATCCAGAAAGGTTCGATTCGACTGTCTGTGTGTTGGGCTCTCAAGGCTTCTCCTCTGGAAAGCACTACTGGGAGGTGGATGTTGGGAAGATCAGTGACTGGGACGTGAGAGTGGCCAGAAAATCCACAAAGAGAAAAGGTAAACTTTCCTTATCACCTAAAGAGGGATTCTGGGCTCTGGGTCTGAGTGGCAGAGATTATTGGGCAAAAACAGATCCATGGACCCTGGTCATGGTGCAGAAAAAGTCCACGAAAATTGGAGTTTACCTTAGTTACCAAGAGAGGCAGGTGACCTTTTTCAGTGTAACTGACATGTCTGTGTTGTTCCCATTTAATGATTGTTCGTTCTCAGGAGAGGTTAATCCATTCTTTAAAAATTCACACAAAGAAACAACCATGAGCATTTGTTCATTTAAACGAGAAGAATAAATTTAAAATGGCTGTGATGCTCAGTTTTGTTGACCAAACTAAGCCAAAGCTCCCTGATGCATCATGACACTGTTGATGAAACTGAACCAAAGTAACAGAGTAATTTGCAGTTAGAAGGAAGGCAAAGTGGAACAGCATTGCCTGTGAAATTATAGTTACATACATTGCTAATCTTGCAGAGGTGGCTCCCCATATAAGGAATGGAACTTTATTGAAATCTGTAAAGCTGAGCTCTCTCAGAGAGCTATTTACTAGGAATGCATTTTATCATTGCTAACTACTAGTTTATCTCAATAAGTTATATTAGCAGCTAACAGTAAGCAAATAGTATCCTATATTATACCATGCTTTCTGTGCTAAATTGTATAACCAATTTTCACGTCAGGTATAAATACAGGTGGAGTATACACATAATCTTGAGGAATTTTGACCAGCTGCACTGCTGTCTTCAGGATGGGTGGGTAACAAATGACTTTTCCTTTCTGTATTATGTTTTGATTGATAAGTTTTGATTAATAAAAGTTGGTGGACTCTTATTATTTGAAAAACAACAAGGAGTCTGGTGGCACCTTAAAGACTAACAGATTTATTAGAGCATAAGCTTTCGTGAGTAAAAACCTCACTTCTTCAGATGCATCTCTTATTATTAATTTATATCAAACCCCTAACAATATGTAGTGATCTATCTTTGAGGAAAAAAAGATGATTAGTTATGTACTGTTTGTGGTGCCATCCTATCAGTATATTTTCCATAAAATACCAAAGCACCTCGCCACAGTAGTTTTTAACTTCAAGAGCAGGAACTACAGAAATATGAGGAAGCTATTTAATGGAAATTAAAGGAAGAGTCACAAGAGTGAAATACCTTCACGCTGCATGGAAACTATTTAAAAACACCATAATGGAGTGCCACGCTAAATTATTACCACAAATAAACAAACAGTGGGAGGACCAAAGGAGAGGGAGAAGCCTTTATGGTTGGATAACAGAGTAAAAGAGATGGTTTGAGGCAAAAAGGCATCCTTTAAAATTTGGAAGTAAAATCCTACTGAGGAAAATAGAAAGGAGAATAAACTCTGGCAAGGCAAGTGTAAAAATATCAATAGGAAGATCAAAAAGGAATTTGAAGAGTCACTAGCAAAAGACAGAAAAACTAAAAGCAAATTTATTTTAAGTACATACAATCATAGAATCATAGAATATCAGGGTTGGAAGGGACCTCAGGAGGTCATCTACTCCAACCCTTGCTCAAAGCAGGACCAATCCCCAACTAAATCATCCCAGCCAGGTCTTTGTCAAGTCTGACCTTAAAAACCTCAAAGAAAGGAGATTCCACACCTCCCTAGGTAACACATTCCAGTGCTTCACCACCCTCCTAGTGAAAAAGTTTTTCCTAATATACAACCTAAATTCCCCCCACTGCAACTTGAGACCATTACTCCTTGTTCAGTCATCTGCTACCACTGAGAACAGTCTAGATCCATCCTCTTTGTAACCCCCTTTCAGGTAGTTGAAAGCAGCTATCAAATCCCCCCTCATTCTTCTCTTCTGGAGACTAAACAATCCCAGTTCCCTCAGCCTCTCCTCATAAGTCATGTGTTCCAGTCCTCTAATCATTTTTGTTGCCCTCCACTGGACTCTTTCCAATTTTTCACATCCTTCTTGTAGTGTGAGGCCCAAAACTGGACACAGTACTCCAGATGAGGACTCACCAATGTCAAATAGAGGGGAATGATCACATCCCTCGATCTGCTGGGAATGCCCCTACTTATACTGCCCAAAATGCTATTAGCCTTCTTGGCAACAAGGGCACATTGTTGACTCATATCCAGCTTCTCGTCCACTGTAACCCCTAGGTCCTTTTCTGCAGAACTGCTGCCTAGCCATTCGGTCCCTTGTCTGTAGCAGTGCATGGTACTCTTCCATCCTAAGTGCAGGACTCTGCACTTGTCCTTGTTGAACCTGATCAGATTTCTTTTGTCCCAATCCTCCAATTTGTCTAGGTCCCTCTATATCCTATCCCTACCCTCAAGTGTATCTACCACTCCTCCCAGTTAAGTGTTGTAACAGTCAGCAACGACCCCTCCCCCTTAACAGCTAGCAGCCATTATGGCAACCAGCGGCTATTAGGGGGAAGCAGACACCTTAAGTACACAGTAGCCTGAACTTTTCATCTGTCTTCCCTTTCAAGGCCTTGAGGTAGCTGGAGCTGGTCCCAAATTGGTTTTCACTGACGAGATAGCAGAAGTACAGGGTCTGTTAACCACCAATCAAATGTTAACACGACCAGGTCCTGTGTTTAAGTGTATAAAAGATCTTTGACTTTTTGTATAAGTTAGAGTTTTTGTACCAAGGTGCAAAGCACTCCTTTCTTCTGCAGAATAAAGCAACCTTTTCCTTATCACTGTCTGGCTGTTATTGGCTCTCAGCTAGGTGGACCCAACATTTTGGTAACAGTGTCATCTGCAAACTTGCTGAGGGTGAAGTCCACGCCATCCTCCAGATCATTAATGAAGATAGTGAACAAAACCAGCCCCAGGACCGACCCTTGGGGCATTCCACTTGATACCAGATGCCAACTAGATATGGAGCCATTGATCACTACCCATTGAGCCCAATGTTCTAGCCAGCTTTCTATTCATCTTACAGTTCATTCATCCAGCCCATACTTCTTTAACTTGTTGGCAAGAATACTGTGGGAGACCGTACATCAGAAGCAGGAAGCCTGCCAAACAATCAGTAAGGCCACTACATGATCCATCTGTTAACAGAGAACTCAAGGAAGACGAGACTGTTGCAGAGAAGCTAAATAAAGTCTTTGCATCAGTCTTCACTGCAGAGGATATGAGGGAGATTCCCAGACCTCAGCCATTCTTTCGTGGTGACAAATCTGAGTAACTGTCCCAGACGAAGGTGTCAGTAGAGAAGGTTTTGGAACAAATTGATAAATTAAACAGGAATAAGTCACCAGGATCAGAAAGTATTCACCCAAGTGTTCCAAAGGACCTCAGATCTGAAATTGCGGAACTATGAATTGTGGTATGTAACCTATCGCTTATATCAGCCTCTGTACCAGGTGATTGGTGCAGGGCTAATGTAACACTGATTTTAAAAATAAATAAATAAAGGCTTCAGAGGCAACTTTGGCAATTACAGTCCAGTAAGCCTAACTTCAGCACCAGGGAAACTGGTTGAAACTGTAGTAAAAGAAGAGAATTTTCAGACACATAGATGAACATGGCATGTTGGAGAAGAGTCAACATGGCTTTAGTGAGGCATGATTTCCCTTTACAAATCTATTAGAATCTATTGATGGGGTCCTAAAATGTGAGGGAG
>NW_024958685.1:570097-586424 GCF_000241765.5 Chrysemys picta bellii
CTCTGGCTGGGATGATTTAGCTGGGAATTGGTCCTGCTTTGAGCAGGGGGTTGGACTAGATGACCTCTTGATGTCCCTTCCAACTCTGATATTCTATGATTCTATGATTCTATGATTAAGGGTGATCCAGTTGCTGTCGTGTATTGAGACTTTCAGAGAGCCTTTGGCAAGGTCCCACACCAAAGGCTTTTAAGCCAACTAAGGGCAGGTCTTCACTACCCGCTGGATCGGCGGGTAGTGATCGATCTATCGGGGACCAATTTATCGCTTCTCGTGTAGACGCGGATAAATTGATCGCCGAACATGCTCCCCGTTGACTCCGAAACTCCAGCTTGTGAGAGGCGGAAGCAGAGTCGACGGGGGAGTGGCAGCGGTCGACTCGCCGCCGTCCTCACGGCCAGGTAGTCGACCTAAGATAGACCGACTTCAGCAACACTATTCACGTAGCTCAAGATGCATATCTTAGGTCAACACCCCCACCCCCCCCCAGTATAGACCAGGGCTAAGTGGTATTGGGATAACAGTGAAGGTCCTCTCATGGATCAGTAATGGGTTAAAAAACACTAGAAATAAATCAGTCAGTTTTCACAATGGAGAGACGTAAATAACAGAGACCCCTGTGAAGGAAAAATGGTCTAAGGCCTAAAACTTTGGTCAAGTAAACTGTATGTAGGGTCAGGTAAACTGTATGTGTGACCTGAAGGGAAGGGGGGAGGTAAAAGGAGAAGGGTAGAAAGAAACTATAGAAGCAGAAGTAACAGTTTGTGATTAATAGCTGCCCAGTGACAGAGCAAGAAACCGCAAAGGGCAAAACTAAAAAAAACAAGAAAACTTGCTTTGCTTTATCCCTTATATGGATGTAAAATTTTAAGGAAGTATATGTAATTTTGTGGTTTTATCCTATATAAGCTCTCATATTTTATCCGTCAGGGGGGTTCATCTGTCTTGGCTGACTCCCCCATGCATGCATGTTTAATTAATCAATAAAGGTGCCTCAGGCTGATCTGATCCAAAATCAATCGTGTGGTTAATTTTCCACAACACCCCCAAGGATCTGTACTGTGACCTGTGCAATTCTACATATTCATAAATGATCTGGAAAAGAGGGTAAACAGTGAGGTGGCAAAATTTGCAGGCCCTACTAAATTACTCAAGATAGTTAAAACCAAAGCTGACTGCAAAGAATTATAAAGGAATCACACTACACTGAGTTATTTGGCAACAAAATGGCAAATGAAATTTAATGTTGATTAATGCAAATTAATGCACATTGCAAAACATAATCCCAACTATACATACAGAATGGTGGAGTCTAATTTAGCATCTATTTTATTTATTTTTATTTTTTTTACCACTCAGGAAAGAAATCTTGGAGTCATTGTGGCTAGTTCTCTGAAAACATCTGCTCAATGTGAAGCAGCAGTCAAAAAATCTAACAGAATGTTCTAAACCATTAGGAAAGGGATAGATATTAAGACAGAAAATATTATAATGCTACTATATATATCCATTATATGCCCACAATTAGAATATTGTGTGCAGTTCTGATTGCCCCGTCTCAAAAATTATATATTAGAGTTGGAAAAGGTACCGAAAAGTGCAACAAGAATTATTAGTAATATGGAACATCCTCTGTATGTGGAGAGATTTAAAAGACTGGTACTGTTCATCTAAGAAAAGAGACAATTCTGGGGAATATCATAGAGGGCTATAAAATCATGAATGGTGTGGAGAAAGTGAATAGAGAAGTGTTATTTACCCATTCACATCACACCAAGGGTCACCCAATGAAATTAATAGGCAGAAAATTTAAAACAAACATAAGGAATTAATTTTTCACACAATGCCCAGTCAATCTGTGGAATTCATTGCCAGAGGCAATTGTGAAGGCCAAAAGGATAAACTACTTTCAAAAAAGAATTGGCTAGGTCCATCAATGGCTATTAGCCAAGATGGTCAGATACATAACCCTATGCTCTCAGTGTCCCTAAATCACTGTTTGCCGGAAGCTGGGAGTGGACGACATGGGATGGATCACTCGATGATTGCCTGTTCTGTTCATTCCCTCTGAAGCATCTGGTATTGGCCACTGTCAGAAGACAGGATACTGGGCTAGATGGACCACTGATCTGACCCAGTATGGCTGTTCTTATTTTTTTACAAATGCATATGGAATTAATTGTGAAAGACAATTGCACCCTGTTAAGATTGTACTATTCAACTTGGCCCTATCACACAGGAAGAAGTTCAAGAAAGCTTAGCAATATTAGAGACACTATGTCCACAGGGATCTGTCCTGCATCTGATTCTATTAATTATCTTAATAAATGGTTTAGATAATGGCACAGAAAGTACACTTATAAAGTTTGTGGGCAATACCAAATTGGGAGGGGTTGCAAGTGTTTTGGAGGATAGTATTAGAAATTCAAAATGTCTTTAAAAACTTGAGAAACAGTCTGAAATAAACATGATGAAATTCAGTAAGGATAAATGCCTAGTAGTACACATAGAAAGGAATAATCAAATGTACAAATACAAAAAAGGAATTGATTGCATGGGAAGCAGTACTGCAGAAAAGGATAGGGGATTATGGAGAATTACGAACTAAATGTGAGGTAACAATATGATGCTGCAAAAAAAAAATCATTTTGGATGCATAAACAGGAGTGTTATAAGCAAGACACAAGCACTAATTCTTCCACTCTACTCAGGACTGATAAGGCCACAACTGGAATGTTATGTTCAGGTCTGGGCACCACACTGTGGGCAAAGTGTGGACAAATTGGAGACAGTCCAGAGAAGAGCAACACAAATGACTAAATTTCTAGAAAACATGACCTGTGAGGAAATATTGAAAAAAACTGGGTTTGTTTAGTCTGGAGAAGAGTAGTCTGATGGGGAGCAGGGGACTTGATAACAGTCTTCAAGAATGTTAAATGTTGTTATAAAGAGGAGTGTGATAAGCTGTTCTCCTTAACTGCTGAGAAGAAGACAAAAAGCAATGAGCTTAAATTGCACAAAGGTAGAATTAGGTTATACATCAGGAAAAACTTCCTAACTGTAAGGGTAGTTATGCACTAAAATAAATTACCTAGGGAGATTCCTCAATCTCCATCATTGGGGATTTTGAAGAAAAGGTTAGATACACCTGTCAGGGATAGTCGAGATAACGCTTATATCCATTTCACATACATACATATAGAATTAATTGCTGAGGCACTGTAGTGCTTCCATGTAGAGAATACCTATGCTGACGAGAGGCAGTAGCTAGGATGACAAGAATTCCTTCATCAACCTAGCACTAACTACGCTAGTTGTTAGGTCAGCTTAACTACTTCACTCAGGAGCGTGGATTTTTCACATTCCCTGAGCAATGTAGCTGGGTTGACCTAACTTTTTTAGTGTAGACCAGGACTCAGCCAGGTAATACACCATATAGGGGCAGCCCCTTTTCAGATGTCCTGAACCCCCATACTGGTAGCACACAATTTGACAGTTTGTGGACAGAGTCCCTTTCTCGCCCCTCTCTTCTTTTCTGGTGGCCTTATGTTGCAGGGGGAGGGCTGTCATTTCCCCGCAGCTGAGTCTGTGTGCTCACTCTTTGTCTCAGGATAGCGTGGCCTAGGGGCAAAAGTCAATATGGCTGCCCTCTCTCAGGGTTATGTGGCCCAATGGCCAGCATCAAATATGGCTGCCCTCTCCCTCAGAGCTGTGTGACCCAATGGCCAGAATGAACTAATGCTGCCCTTTCTCTCAGGGCTGTGTGGCCTAATGGCCAGAGTCAATATAACTGCCCTCTCCTTCAGAGATGTGTGGCCTAGAGGCCAGACTTAGTATGTCTGCCCTCTTCAGCAGAGATGTTCAGCCTAATGGATCAAGTCAATATGGCTGCATGGCCTAGTGGCCAGAGCCAGTGTGGCTGCCTTCTTCAGCAGGGCTATGGGGCCTAGTGGCCGGTCAGGGGAGTGGGCCACCACCTAGGGGTGGGTGGCAGCAGGGATAGGGGAACCAGGACCCTCCCTGCTCCACCAGGTCCCAGCTCAGGGCTCTGGCAGTGGCAAGTGTGCTCACCACTGGGTCAATGGGGGATTCATCCAAAACATGCTGACACTACCTGGCACAATGATGAGTCCCCCTAAGCTACTTCCTACCCTGTTCCTGGTACAGTGGTCCTGACATCTCCAGGATCTCTGGGCCACAGTACCGAGGCTAGAATCGAATGTCGTAGCGGTGCACTGTGGGTAGCTATCCGACAGTTCCCACAGTCCCCACCGCCTATTGGAATTCTGGGTAAACTCCTAGTACATGATGGGGCAAAAACATTCTCGCGGGTGTTTCTGGGTGTGTGTCGTCACTCGCTCCTCCCTCCGTGAAAGCTATGGCAGACGCCATACTGCCAGCTGACGGTGAGTGAGATTTTCAAAGCCAGCAAGGAGATTTTGATAGTAGCATTGCCAGGCCTTGGGCTACCGTGTGTTTTTCCTAAAGCCCCAGCTCCTGGAGGCACATGATTCTGTGAGAATCTCAGCTTTCATTTAAAACAAAAGTCAGTGTCTAGCTCTAGTAGTTGCAGAGAAAAGCTTAAAAATGAGGCCTGAGTGTGACCGAAGGGAAATAAGAAGAACCTGAAATGTGGGTTTGGTTTGGTATTAAAATCTGATTACTTTTTAGCCAATCTCCTGATTTCTGAGGCCTCATTCATGGTGTTTGAAGGTTTGGGGTTGGCGATGCTGCAGCTCCCATTCATCCTAATGGGAACTGGGCACCCTGATTGCACAGGGCACTGCAAAGATCTCAACCTTGCAGGCCATGAGAATCCAGGTTCCAAGGAGGGCAGGTCTAGCAGCACGGTGCCTTCGGGTCCAATGGCAGGACAGGAAGGAATCAGTGTTGCGGGGGCTCTGGGAGCCTCTCTCAGGGGCAGCAAGAGCAGGGTGACATGCTGCAAGATCCAACAATCCTGCCACCCAGAGCTAAGACCCAGTCGCCCTAATATTATCTGGACCCCACAGCCTCCTGGGCCCGATCCTTTTCCTCTGCAGGACTGAGAAGGTCCCAGGGGGTTCACTTAGCGTCAGATCCCCCTACCCCAGCCATTCATGGGGCAGCATACACGGGGGACAGGGAGGGAAATAATTGGGATTCAAACTCTTTTTACCAGAGTGAGAACACAGCGCCAGGAGGAGGATCCCCAGGTGTTGACATCAGGGGGCGGTACTACCCCTGAAATGGATCTTTACTGGATCCCGGTGGTGCAAATTACTGTCATACCAGTGAAAAAGGTCCACAGTAATTATCTTCAGTACACAGCAGTTTATTGAGAAGGAATTACACAAGCGGTAAAGGGTTATATTAAGCACATAACTCCTATGTTAGACATTAAGAGCTATACATTCCTCTTAGCGAGTCTCTTTCACAAACATACACAAACAGGCCCTGCACTAGCCTCATGCAGTTCCTGCTTGGCAAACAGAGAAGGTGGTTACCAATTTTATAGATGGCTTCTTCTCTCCTGATCTGTTCTTCTCAGCCCTCTGGTCTGTCTCGGATTCCCTTGAGGCAAGGCCTTGATTGCCTTAGACCCCTCTAGTTCACAGTCCTACTCGAGCCCACGGAGCAGAGTTTTGGCTACTCCGTCTAGCAGCGTTGCTTCTTCAAATGTCATTTAAGGAATCCCAACAACAGTAATTTACTTTGCTTGATTCTTATACTCTTTTTCCTCAAAGGAGCCACATGTCTTAAAAGCATGTCCAGTGGGCGTGTGGTTATTAATTTTACCTAATTAGTGTTTTAGAAGAGGCTGGTGGGGGGTGGGAGGGAATGGTACCGAACAAAGATCACCCCACATTTACTCACTCATCACTCATTCACTCTGGCTCACTGCGTAGTGTCCTTGCTGTAAGGTCACTATAACTAGGTCCACCTATGCTCCATAGAACTTTATACATGTGATATTTACTTTTGTATGGGCCCATATTTGTCATCCAATAGGTTCAATATCGATTGTACATGCAGACTTTGCCAGTTCTTTATCAAATGTGCTTCTGCTTAAACGGAACCTGCTTCCAGGATCCTCTGCAGCCATTCAGCCATGTTTAATTCATGTCAAGTTATGTTCTCACCATTCATTCAGTATGGCCACACCAATATGGCACCATCCCAATAGCAGGAGGCACACACAGACCTGCCACCGCATCATCATGGGGACACCCTGGACAGAGCAGGGATGGTTAACACCTCCCTAGACTGCCTGAGGGGGCTGGCAGTGCAGGAAACATGCCCCATCCATCATCTGACCTGATCCACTCTGCTCCAAGGCAGAGCATCTCCCCAGGGACAGGAGAGGATGTCACCCCTCCCAGGCTGCTCTGCCTCCTGCCCAGGCCTGGCACTAGGAATTTTCATCCCTCATTATCCACCTCATTTCCTCCCCTTGATGGTTCTCTGATCATCCATTGGTGCAGGTGCCCCGCGATACCAGTGCAGGGAACTCCAGCATCAGAGCAGGGGCACTTCTGAGGTAACACCAGTGATACCCACACCGCTATGCCCACTGAAGAAGGAGCCTGGCTCAGTGCCTGCCATCACCTTGGACAACACAGCAGATGAGTGACCCAGGGCTCTCCACAGCTAACCGCATGAGGCTCTACAGCATGAGTTAAAGAGCCAGGCTGTGCAGCTGGGGCTATGACAGACTCATGTGCTGTGTAGATCAGGCCCAGAGGGGACCACACCCTGGCTAATAGGTGACATCTGAGCACCTTTCTCCACTGCTTTTGTAGTGCGATACACTGCTCTGAAGAGTGCAGCTGCAGCGAACATAAATTGACAGAGTGTTAAGGTCACAACCAAATCATACTTCTACAGCTATTTCATCATTCTTAGAATCCTTAAGGTACAATGATGTAGTGGTTTGCCAAATAATGCTATCAGGGGCTTGTGGTCTGTTTCAGCATCCACTGTCTTGACATAAATATATTGCTTGAGAGAGAAACAAATTGAGGATTGCCCAGAGTGTGTCATGGATTTCCCTGGTCAGAGGAGTCACGATTGCATGAACTGGTTCATAGATCATAGAATCATAGAAGAATCATAGAAGATTAAGGTTGGAGAGACCTCAGGTTGGAGAGACCTCAGGAGGTCATCTAGTCCAACCCCCTGCTCATAGCAGGACCAACACCAACTAAATCAGCCCAGCCAGAGCTTTATCAAGATGGGCCTTAAAAACCTCTAAGGATGGAGATTCCAACACCTCTCTAGGTAACCCATTCCAGTGCTTCACCACTCTTCTAGTGAAATAGTGTTTTCTAATATACAACGTAGACCTCCCTCACTGCAACTTGAGACCATTGCTCCTTGTTCTGTCATCTGTCACCACTAAGACAGCCTAGCTCCATCCTTTCTGGAACCTCCTTTCAGATAGTTGAAGGCTGCTATCAAATCCCACCTCACTCTTCTGCAGACTAAATAAGCCCTGTTCCCTCAGTCTCTCCTCATAAGTCATGTGCCCCAGCCCTCTAATCATTTTCGTTGCCCTTTGTTGGACTTGCTTCAACTTGTACATATCCTTTCTCTAGTGAGGGGCCAAAAACTGGACACAATACTCCAGATGTGGCCTCACTAGTGCCAAATAGAGGGGAATAATCACTTCCTTCAATCTGCTGATCCTCCTAATCCTACTAATGCAGCCCAATATGCTGTTAGCCTTCTTGGCAACAAGGGCACACTGTTAACTCATATCCAGCTTCTCGTCCACTGTAATCCCCAGGTCCTTTTCTGCAGAACTGCTGCTTAGCCAGTCGGTCCCCAGCCTGTAGCAGTGCATGGGATTCTTCCATCCTAAGTGCAGGACTCTGCATTTGTCCTTGTTGAACCTCATCAGATTTCCTTAAGCCCAATCCTCCAATTTGTCTAGGTCACTCTGTACCCTATCCCTACCCTCAAGTGTATCTACCTCTCCCCCCAGCTTCATGTCATCTGCAAACTTGCTGAGGGTGCAATCCATCCCATCATTCAGAAAATTAATGAAGATGTTGAACAAAACCAGCCCCAGGACCGACCCCTGGGGCATTCCGCTTGATACCGGTGCCAACTAGCCATTGAGCCATTGATCACTATCCATTGAGCCCGATGATCTAGCCAGCTTTCTATCCACCTTATAGTCCATTCATCTAATCCATACTTTTTTAACTTGCTGATAAGAATACTGTGGGAGACTGTATCAAAAGCTTTGCTAAAGTCAAGATATATCACGTCCACTGCTTTCCCCATATCCACAGAGCCAGTTATCTCATCATAGAAGGTAATCACCTTGGTCAGGCATGACTTGCCATTGGTGAATCCATGTTGACTGTTCCTGATCACTGTCCTCTCCTCCAAGTGCTTAAAATGGATTCCTTGAGGACTGCTCCATGATTTTTCCAGGGACTGAGGAGAGGCTGACTGCTCTGTAGTTCCCTAGATTCCCCTTCTTTTCTTTTTTTAAAGATGGGCACTATATTTGCCTTTTTCCAATTGTCCAGGACCTCCCCTGATAACCATGAGTTTTCAAAGATAATGTCCAGTGGCTCTGCAATCACATCAGCCAACTCCTTCAGCACCCTTGGAAGCATTAGATCCGGCCCCATGGACATGTGCATGTCCAGCTTTTCTAAATAGTCCTTAACCTGCTCTTTCACCACAGATTATGTGAACTGTAAAATTAAAGAAATTAGTGGTAGTTTGTGTATGGAGAGTATGTTAAATTTCATCACCTTGGGATATACACTGCAATGCCTCTGTTTAACCAGGAACATTTAGATCAAGAGGCAGAGCTGGTGGATGAAGTGACAGACACAGAGGACCCAAATAAAGCATTAGATGAAATAATCAAACCGATGGAAAATGTTTAATGTGGAAGGTTGAACGTCTTCTTTGCTCAGCAAATTACAAAATCCTGCAGAGAAAAAACACTAAAACTTAGAGCACAGTTTGGGAACAAAAAAGGGTGTGTTGTAAAAATAAAATTAAAAAAACCAAGTGCTTTAAATAAAATGTCAATTGAAATGACATTGCGAAGTGTGTTTTTATGGAGCCTGAGGAGTTGGGGGAGATTGGTTGTCAAAAGGGAAGTAGGTTGCACGTGTAGTATATTTGTTGTTAGGTTACAGTTTGTTAACAACAACAAGAGACGTCTGAATGGCTTGTTCCTCTAACAAGGGCCCCCGGGTGCTTTTGCATGTTTGGGGCATCTGGGCCTTTGCAAAGTAGCCCCAAAACCCTTCTTAAATCATATCATCTTCCACTTAAACTTTGTCATTTCATTTCCCCCCAGGGTCTCTGCATTGGGACTTTAGTGATCATGACACCTCTGTTTTCAGCAAGGTCTCAGGTCTCTCATCTACTGGTTCATATTATTTAATGCTGTAAAGCATCTAGGGTTACAGTTTGCATAAAAGTTATATAAAACAAAAAATAATTCTCTAGGGAACCTCAAAAAGGTAATAATAAACACATTTGTAATTGTTGCTTTACAGGCTCTGCTACAAAGTATCTCCAAGTATGTTACCCTACAATGTTTTTGTTAATCTTATGTATGTATTATTTCTGATAGTCAATTGGATGGGGGAGGTATTACCTCATAGTGTGGAAAAAGAGTTTCTGAATGACAAACGCTTGCCCATGCTAAAGCATAACAACTAACAAAGAATGGCTGCCTACAAAACTGTTTCACTGAAAAAGATTTCAGTCAGTTATCAATATATCCCTAAAACTCAAGACAGCTTTCTTATCCCCATGTCCTGTTCACTATGGCTGTGGCTTTTGTCTTTTTTATTTCTTTTTTTTTCTAAACCCATCACTTGTGTGGGGGAGGTTAAGCGTACCCTGCACTTTTAAAGCTTTCTTTACAATTTACAGGCATGGCATGGAAGAAATCATGTGTCACAGGAACAATACCATCCCTGCCGCACTTTCTCCAGGGACTAATTGTCATGTGTAGAAAATGTTTAAATTACAAGCTACCACTTTCAGTTTGAAAGGGGTTTCCTGGTCCTGCTTGCATCCAGGTGGTGCTGCAGAAAGATGTGCAATCTGGGTCTTTCAGCAGTCAGCTGACGGAGAGCCAGCCTAGGCCAAGATAGGGTGAGTTCTGCCTCTCTGTTTTAGGGATCAGCCTGCTCTTTCCCCCTCTGTTTTGGGGTTCTTGTCTGCTAGGGTTCTGGCTTCTAAGGAATAAGCAGTGTTAGGTTGCAACTTTACAGCAAGAATATTTTATGTTTATCTAACCTCTCTGTGTGTATGCCATGAACAGAGCACTAATAACTGGTGATTGGTCTTTTACCAATAGCAAAGTACTACCCTAATCTTGTTATTGGCTCAGGTGTGCTTGTCAGTGTCAAAGGTCTGCCCACTTCCTGCTCACCTGCTCAGACAGGAATAGCAGGTGCACAGCAGCATCTTAAGCCTGCACATCCGGATCCAAAGTTCAGAAGGGTTTGCAGGAGCATATGTGGAAGGGGAGACTTACAAACCTTAAGCCTTTGGGCACCTTTGCATCACAATTCATCATCCAGCCCATAGTTATTCATCAACCAAATACTACAATAAAACTGAAAACCATTTTCTGAGAAAGAATCAGACAGAATAGAGAGATTTGCTTGGGTCTGTTACACTCAAGGAGATTCTATAAGGCCAAGAGGCAGACTGAAATTCCAGACAAATGTGAGTCTCAATATTAGCAATACTCTTCATATTATTAATCTGTTTCTGCTCTATTTGAGACTAGCAGGAGCTGTTATGATGTATTTTCAGTAGCGTTTTCCTCTCAGTTTTCCTCTTCGGATTATCTAGTTTCTGTCTGTCCTGTCCAGAGGCGCACTGGGTGCATCTGAAGCTCCATTGTCTGTGCCTGCACTTGTGGAATTATAGATGGTCACTGATTAGGGGATGTCCCAGAGCCTTTCTGTATTTGGTAGTTGGGATTATAATACACTATTATTAATACATTAGTGTCTTGTCTCATTATAGTTTGCATCACCGTGTTCCTGCCAAGTAACAGAACAAGTTAAGTCTTTTTGATCAAAGCTAAATTTAAACAAAAGAGTTGTTTCAACAAAATCAATATTTGCATGAAAAATATTATTTAAAAAAAGGAATATAAAATATATATATGTTCTTCATTTAGTTTTTATCCCATTATTCCCCGCTGGTACCTACAGTATGTTAGTGGAATCATGGTTATTTGTAGGGCAATTGGCTTTACTCAGAGAAGGCTCTCTCTCTGTTCAGCTGATGGCATCACTGTGATAGCTCTTGCCCTCCTACTTGGTGCTGCTCTTGTTCTGACATGTTGCCCTTAAATTTAAGAGGAAAAGTTAATATTTAAAGATTGAGCTGCTCTGTAAATAGCAGAAACTCTAGGGCTCTCCGAGTCTAGGCTCCCAACTCTGCAGCAGGAGCCTGGAAATACAGGGGGCTCTCAAGTTTTCCAGGCTCATTGCTGTAGTTCTGGGAGTCTGGAGGTTCTGGGACATGCTCCCTGGGTCTGCAACTCTGGGACAGCCAGCCATGCGGGCTGATCTAGGGCTGGAGACCCAGGGCTTCTGGGTCAGCTGGAAGTGCAGCCCTTGGGAATCCCAGAAGCTGCAGAGTGAAACGGAGTGAACCGAGCTTTATAATTCCACCTGCACTGCACTCTTATCATCCAGAAATGCTGCGTGGCAGGGTTTAATGTTTCACTACAGAATCATCCTGTTTTTCAAATGAGGCTAAGGGAGCTGGGCACCCTATTTCCACAGATTTTCAGTTAGTCCCCTTTGAAAATCCCAATTTAATGGTCCTGTAGTGTTGTGTGACAACTGTATTAGCTATGTAGCCATGACAGACCCAGGATATTGGCAAGAGATTGTGAATGAGGTAATGTCTTTTATTGGATCAGCTTCTGTTGGTGAGAGAGTGAAGCTTTCGAGCTTACAGAACGCTCTCCTTCAGTTCTGGGAAAGTCACTGCTAAATACAAGGGGGAAAGGAAAGGATGGGTGGGAAAAGCAGCTGGAGGTGGCGGGGTGGGGGGGGAGCATTGTTAGTGGGTTATAGATTGTTGCAATAAGCCATAAATCCAGTGTCTCTATTCTGTTCATGATTTTTAGCATCTAGCAATGTTTTGAATTTGAGCTCCCTGACACGTCTTTTGAAAATGTTGGGCATGTTTCCTTTGAGGATTAGGACTGACAGGTCAGATGTCAGTCACCCACCTTGCTTCTCAACTGTATAAGCTATTAGGGAAAAGTTTATACCCTAATCTACAGTCAGTGTTGATTTAAAGCTTCACATCTCCTTATCATGTGAGAATGTGTTTAATGGAGCAAATTTTACAATGAACCTACTTAGTTCTAAGTACAGGAAGAGCTGGCAATGGCACTTTAATTAACATTGCCTAACTTTCCTTTACAAAGCCCTGTATTTTTTCTTTATTTTCTTTTCAGTGGCTTGTATCTTTGCCAAACTTTCACTGTTTGGGCTGAAATTTTCCTACTTGGTCTCCGCTTCTGGTTAAACTATTTTTAGAAAGTTTAAGTAAAAATGATCCAGTCATTTCTGAGAATTAACTTAGGAGAAAATACTGCATAATTATGGTGTATTGAAAACTGTATTAAAATGATAGGGGTTATTTAAATTGTTAGGGGTTATTCCTAGGGGGCTCTGTAAGGAAGTGTGTGAGCTGGGTCTACGCTAATCAGTCCGCAAAGAATCAGCCTTTATATATGCTCTATTTAAAACCGCAGTTTCTTAGATTTAAGCACACACAGACATAATCAATAGGTTTAGAACATCCCAGATACTTACCTAACATCTGGAATAGTATTGAATAATTAACAGCAAGTTTGCAGTGTCTAGTTGCTACCCAACAGGGAGAAAGGATGTCAGGAAAAACTTCAAGATGGATTCAGAGGATTGCTCCAAAATACAGTCTATTAGCTAATCTTTTATAACTAACTTCTGCAAAACACACAGGTCATTATGACCCTTACTGGATCATCAGTCTTCTAACTTTCAATAAACTTTCTAATATCAGATGTGTCTAAAATCAAGGTTTTCCAACCACCAAGATGGGTTGAATGATTCCAATCTACAGGTTCAGGTGAAGCTGAGGGGAGCCAAATGCCTGAAGGAAGCCTTGTTAGCAGCCCTGAAAATAGATGCAGCCTACTGAGCAGAAAACCAGACCAGTTGGTTAGTTCACTGTGAAAAGTTTGCCCAGCATAAAACAGGAACTCTGTGGCAGAGACAGGGGTAGAATTCAGTTCCCCTGCGCAGCAATCAGCTGTCCTAATCATGAGCCCCTCTTTTATTTTCCTGAAATCCCACCTCATTCACTACACAGCCTCCAACTTCTGCGACAAATGAGGTGGGGACCTGTAGACAACAGCTTTCTTCACTATACGAGCCTACTTCATAACCAGAGCATGGTCCATCCTGTGCACTGAATGAGGCAAGGGTTCTGTAGAAAAAAAAATAGTATGAGATCATGTAACTAAAGATGGTATCACAATTCATACAGCGAGGGGACTGAATTAGGTCAAGCATGTTTGAGATTTATGCAGGCCTCTAACCTCCAAATTAAAAAAAAAAGAAGCATATTAAGATGTATGTAGTATGGCCACTCTTCCTGTAATACATTAGCAAATCTTCTTATTGCTTAGATACATTTTCACACATGAATTTAACAATTGGTATTGAATTTTCTCTTTCAGAAAATAAACAAGATGCCACTAAGTAAGTATACATTGATTTCCAAATATTTTCACTAAATTTTATTTTCCATATTATTGGGTCCCTGATTGATCCCTATATACCCAGACTGTTCTAGCTAGAAAAGAGGTATTTGGAGCCCATATCTTTGGATGTGAAAATTAATTACAGAAGAAAGGTTAACTCACAGGCTTAATTGCTCTTTCTGTAAAGTTTAAGGACTGGATTGATATCAGAAATATTATGGTAAATTATGAGTTGACATGTAATTTTAATGGGAAATTAACACACTATAAATTTCTGTATTATATTTTATTAGCAACTGTGGGATAACAGTTTTTTATTGGTCAAAAGTTATACGATATGCTAGGGCAGTTTTCAAGAAGACAATTTGGTGCAGGACCCCCTTGGCACATTAAACAGGTCCTTAAAATTCCTTTGCCTACAGGTAACCTTGGGAAAGCCTGCCCAGAATATTTCAGCCACTGGGGAGGGATAGCTCAGTGGTTTGAGCATGGGCCTGCTAAACCCAGTGTTGTGAGTTCAATCCTTGAGGGGGCCACTTAGGGATCTGGGGAAAATCAGTACTTGGTCCTGCTGGTGAAGGCAGGGGGCTGGACTTGATGACCTTCCAGTTCCATGAGATAGGGTTGTATATGGTGCATGGTATTTGGTGATTGAGCCCAAAGCTAGGATGCAAAGTGATTGTGCTTGTCTTGTCTGACATAGAACAAAACCAGATAGTGCATGTCTAACCATATATATGGAAAACCATTCATGTGCAGACACAAATACCTTGCATCTGAACATGTGTCTCAATCACTGAACACTGTATACACCACACACAACCCAGTGGCTGAAATATTCTGGGCATGTATCTCTGGGGTTAGCTGTAGGCAAAAGAATTGTAAGGATCTGCCTAATGTGCCAAGAGGGTATATATATTTCCCTCTTTCAGAGAGTTTCCAGGCAGGAAAGAGGTGGCTCAAAGGATTTGCAGATGGATTTGTGTGAGGAAAGCTGCACCTTCATGGTGGCTGCCACTTATCCTGATTGCCTCATGCCTCATAGTAGGATTCCTTGTTGACCCTGGTGAGGGTGTGGGAGATTATCACATGGGGAAGGCATCAGAACAACATGGAAATTGGGGAAAAGGCCTGGAGGGGAGAATCATAATCCCAAGTGTCAGGGCCGGCGCGGCAGGGGAGGGCGCCGAGCAATCCCCGGTGGCCAGAGCACCGGGGGGTAGGCGGAGAGCCCGGCTGGGGCTCTCCGTTCTCCCCAGCGGCCAGAGCGTCGGGGGGAAGGCGGAGAGCCCCCAGTGGCCAGAGCGCCGGGAGGAGGGCGGAGAGCCCAGCCAGGGGTCTCCACTCTCCCCGGCGGCCAGAGTGCCGAGGGGTGGGCGGAGAGCCCCCGGCGGCCAGAGCGCCGGGGGGAGGGCGGCGAGCCCGCCGCGGCTCTCTGCGCTCCCCGGCGGCCGGAGCACCACGGGGAGGGCGGCGAGCCCAGTCGCGGCCCCGCTCTCGGGCCGGAGCGCCCCACCGCGCCGCCCCCCTCCAGGCGCCGCCCCAAGCACATGCTTGGTGGGCTGGTGCCTGGAGCCGGCCCTGCCAAGTGTTGCTGCTCTCATGCATGATCATTTCTGTGGAAACTGAGAGGAGATGTGGAAAGGCAGAGGATAAATTGTCTTGTCGGGGGGAAGAAAGATAGTCAAATGGCTGGGTATGGCAGAAGATCAGTTTATGGTTGAAACGGCGGAAACAAAGGAGAATTTGTGTGATGTTGCCTGAGACAGCAAATTGGTAATATGGTGCTAGAGACAAAAAGTGAACTGGATCGAAGAGGCTGTGGGAGTAGAGGAGGCATTGCTGGAGTTGCACAGAAATCAAATTGTCAGACTCATCTCAGGTCAGACTGTCAAAAAACTAGTCAGACACTCCCAAACCAGTGGTATATATAATAAGATTTAACCAAACTACCAACAAATGTATGATCTTGGATCACTATACTAGCTTAACTTGGAGCCACAGACAGTCCCCTTAGACACTTCAACCCATATTACCACCCAGACAAATAGTTTTGGGGACCTCAGGATGGGAAGGGATGGTGTCCCTAGCCTCTGTTTGCCAGAAGCTGGGAATGGGCAACAGGGGATGGATCACTTGATGATTACCTCTTCTATTCATTCCCTCTGGGGCACCTGGCATTGGCCACTGTCAGAAGACAGGATACTGGGCTAGATGGACCTTTGGTCTGACCCAATGTGACTGTTCTTGTGTTCTTATATTGTCTGAAATGGTCCTAAAATAACTTGTGATGCAGAACAGCAAAGACACTATGCCAGATGGCAGTAGGAATCTCAACTCTGTAACTCCTGGCTTTGTCCAGTCTCCTAGGGACTGTAATACTTTGGTCTCATTTCAGTTGTCAGGTTTAGTGTTTGGGTGCTGGGTGGTGCTGGTGGCCTGTGATATACAGGAAATCAGACTAGATGATACAGTGGTCCCTGAACTCTATGATCCACCTTAATATTTCTGTAATATATTTTATTGACTTGTGAGCACGCACAGCTACCAAAATGTCCCTGGAAAAATTAT
>NW_024958685.1:587631-620253 GCF_000241765.5 Chrysemys picta bellii
CCAAGCCCTGGCTGGGATGATTTAGCTGGGAATTGGTCCTGCTTTGAGCAGGGGGTTGGACTAGATGACCTCTTGAGGTCCCTTCCAACTCTGATATTCTATGATTCTATGATTCTATGAAATGTGCACAACTGATATTCTGAAAATATTTGTATGCAATAATTTCAGTCTCAGGTGTACCCCAGGAAAGGAGGAGTTCCACAATTAAGTCCAAAGCCTCAACTAATTCAGTTGGCACTAACTTTAGAATTGTCTGCAGTTAGTGAAAATAAGAGACACTCTGTAGCTAAGTAGTAGCAATAGAATTGAGTCCTATTGCATTGTAGAATACACAGGATCCTGCTTCCTTCCTGTCTTACTTCAGCTGCCTCAGTCAGGTTGCACAGTATATTACCCAGAAAGGAACTTGTTCCTAAACATGAACATCTGTATTTACAGGGTTAATTTCCCCCTGGCAGAAGTCCTATGCATCACTTAAGTCCCTGCTAAAATCTCAAAATAGGATTTACATTGGACTGCAAAGTGTTACTGCAGTGTTCCTGCAAGTGAAAGACATGGAGTATTGCTTAAATTGAGGTGTTATAGATCATCTTGTTACTAATTGGCCTAATTGAATTCCAGTTGATGTCAGTGAGAGTCTCTCCATTGACTTGAATGGATTCCAGTCAGGCCCATAGTGAACATCTCTTGTTTACTTTGTAATGCACTTGGGCACTGGAATATGAGGGATTAAGTTATTACAACATGATTCAGGCTCTGACTCAAAGCTGAAATATCAGGTAGAGAAGGCAAGATAATGTTAGGCTATAGCTACACATACAATGACGACCAGAGAACAGGCACTACACATGTTGCTACACACTGCAGTGAAAGGCTCCAGCAGCAGGGACTTGCAGGAAATGGAATGCTAAATTGTAGTATACTGCTCTGCCAATAGGCTTCAGCCATTCCGGGCAGAGCATTAAAGGGTCTTATGATGAACACCTCTGGTGTATATAAACAAACTCTGTAGCCACTCCATTTCTGGTATAGAAGTACATGACATAGTGTCAGGAGTAAAATAAGAACAGAAACAGAAGGGAAACTGCAATAAAGGTTGCATATAGAAGGAACCAGAAACAAAGATTGCAGGATCTCATCACCATACCACTTTTCAATGCTCCAAAGAACTTCAGCTTTGACAAACCTTCACAATGGACAGACTGGAAGCAAGATTTTGCATTCCTACCAAACTCCACAAAGAAACTGGAGATATACAGGCATTATCTTTAATTTATGCTATGGGGAAGCAGGCAGCAAATCTTTAAATGCTTTGACTTTACTGAAGGTAGTCATAAAGATGCATATGAAAGGTTTTGGGTATGTTTGATGCAGAGCCAAAGTGGGGATTTTTTGTAATATTTTTATTAGAACTGTTTGTGCCTCAGTTTCTCCTATATGCTACATTGTTGCTTAGTGATTGGAAAGGGACAGTGTTCTCTCAGGGCAGGCTAAGATATAGGTGTGAATGGTACACAGCTGTCTGGGGCTTGGTCCCACTATCAGTGGAGCCTCTGAAAAGACAATAGCAAATCCAGTCACTGGGATATTGAAACCTAGCAATCAATGACCATAGATTGCCCAGCTCTCAGCAGGAACAAAGGACTAGAGAAGTGTGAAACTGGGGTAAAAGTGTTGGCTGCTGGAAGTAGTCAGGGTCACACCTGGGATTCTGATCAAGGAGGTCAGACGGAGGGAGAGACGGAGCTTGAACAATGGGGGTTCACTACAGCTTAGCTGGGCTCTGGCTTTGCAGAATGGACTATGCTTTAACCTTCATTTCTCCATACTAACCAAGGACTTCCTATACTTCATTCCAGTCAACTACTAAACCCTACTGTTTGACAGCACTGGCTGAGTGCCACTGCAGATGCTTATGGAGGTGCGTTGCTCCCTCAGATTACACAAAACTCCCTCAAGTGTCTGTCTCAGTGGGACTCACTGAATGGAGCTCAGAGTGTGAAAGAGGAGTGGTGACAGTCCAGAGCTCCAGTCTAAGGAGGCGGGTAAAGCCACATGACTTGTCCTGAAGGAAGAGTGGGACTCCAAGAAGCTCTGGCACACTGAAGGGGTTCCTCCCAGAAACTGTTCCAAAGCTGGGGCCATAGTCCCGTGGATCTGTGACAGATGAATACTTTATAGCTCAGAGACACGTGGTTCATGAAAGAGTATGTTTCCACCACAGAATTCAAGAGCCAGGGGAAATGTTGAATGTTTTGTAAATAGAGTTACCATATTTCAGGTTCCCCAAAAAAGAATACTGCCAGATGGAGTGGAACTGGGGGGAGAGGGAGCTGAGGGTGTATATTTGGCAGTGCTGGAGGGGGTACCTGTATCAGGGGTACTCACTGGAGGTGGGGTGCAGTGTTGCTCCCTGTCATGGTACAAGCACAAGCCCAGGACACAGTGATAGCTGTCAATCAGCGCCTCCCTGAAGGACCCCTCTGCAGGGCTGGGACCTGGAGCATGTGTGGCCAGGATATATCAGCTGTGGCTTGCAGGGGAATGGACCAATCAGCTGTAGATGCAGGGAAGCGAACCGATCAGAGCTCTTTCTTAGCAGTAGCTTGTGTGCTGTGCAAAAACCCCAGACCTTTCCTATTATTTGAAAACATGAAAATATCAGAAACAGGCTAGTTATTGGGTTAAGACAAAAAAAAAAAAAAACCCTTTACACAGCAGCTACAATAGAAGAGAGATTTAATCTTAGCCACAGCTATTGAAATAGCAAAGCAGTCTGAACTGGGGAGAAAGCAAAACCAAGAGCAACAATCAAACTTGAAAAAGAATAAACTAGTTTAGATGCAGTAAAGAGGCTCATCATGACTGTTCAAAGTCATTAGCATAAAACCCTTGAGGCAAGAAGAGAGAATGCCCAGGCTGAGACACAAATTCCAGCCTACATGCACAAGATGTGGAAAAAGTCATATCCTAAAAGAAGATGCATGTCTAGCCAGAGTTAGACAATGTAATTAATATATGAAATATGAACATTTGCAGCTGTTTGCCACACAAAAGCAGTCAGGCAGTTTACTCATATTACCAACAATCAAGAACCATTATTTCTGGGATCTGTCACACGTGAAAACACAGAGTCTGCCTGGAGAGTGAAAGTGAATATTGGTGGCAAGAGTACGGACTTTAAAAATTGTTTCAGGAGCTGATGTCACACTCATCTCAGAAGGGACTTTCAATCACCTTCTTCCCCACCTAGAGCTGAAGTCACTTGACACAGCTCTAACTAGCCCTGAAGATATTCTGAATTCCATGGGCCAGTTCACCACAGAAACAATTGACAAACACAGAAGCTATGTATTCAGACTGCATGTCATCAAGAGATCAAAGACCAACAATGTTCTCAGCCATAGGGTGACTGCCATGAAGGGCTTAGTGTGAAAGGTGGAAGAATTCAACAGACGATTTCATGCTATTGGATTTTGAAAGGAGAAACAGTAATAATCAACTTAAGAGACAATGATGAACCATACAATGTACAAAGACCCTACTGGGAAGACACTGGAAAAGACTAGCTGCAGATTTATGTGAATTCAGAGGACATTGTTTCATGGTTGTTGTGGACAATTTTTCCAGGTATATAGAAATAATGTACTTGAAAGACAGACCATGTTGCAGCAATATCTAGAACCTGAAGTGCACTTTTGCTCACTTTGGTATTTCAGAACAACTAGGGAAGGACAATGGACCACAGTTCACTTCAGCAGAATTTAAGTTATTCTGAATGAAATACAATTTTGATCATACTCCTAGCATCCTACATTACCTCAAGCGAATGGAGAGGCTGAGAGAGCTGTAAGGCCAGCCAAGAAAATTGTACAGCAGGAAGATTTATTCTTTGTTTTCTCAGTTACAAATAAACACCAATAGCAGCTACTGGATATCGTCCAGCACAACTCCTCATGGGAAGTCAACTCAGAATGACTGTTCCAACTTTGCAAAAAAATCTATCTTCAAAGTGGCCAGACATGAAGAAAGTAGCCAAATTGGATAAAAAGGCTGAAATAGCTTATGGACATTTTTACAAGAGATGTCACACAGTTAGAGAACTGCCAGTTCTAGAACCTGGTGACTGTGTTTGTGTCATGTTGGATGGAGAAAAAGAATGTACAATTCCAGCTGACATAAAGAAAAAGAATTCAGCACCCAGATTATATGTGATCGAGACCAACCATGGAGAGTACAGCAGAAACCATCAATATTTACAGTTTGTGCCTCAGAAAGAACAAATCAACAGAACAAACTATACAGATTGCAGATACAGAAGAAAACTCAAGGACTGCAAACAGCCAGTCTTTGCAACTAATGACAGCCAGATGGCCAAGTTGTTACATGTTGGGATCATATAATTATAAAACCAGTATGTTTCAGAGAGGCTTAACAGACTGATCTGTACTGAGTTTCAAAGATAGTGTGATACTGTAAATTATAGGAATGTAGAACTAAAAGGGAGAGGTGAAATGAAATGCTAAATTGTATGATACAATTCCGCAACTAGGTGGCCTTGTGTTTCAAATGCCTTATTTAAATGACCCTCAACCATACCTGAGAAAGCATTAAACAATCTAATGCTGAACACATCTCGTGTGTATGAGCAAGCTCTGTAGCCAGGCCTTATGTGATACAGAAGTACATGACAGCAGTGAAAGACTCAGGCAGGGGGGAAGCACTACACTGCTAAAAATAGCAGTGTAGGCACTGTGTAGCATATATTCTCTGGGGGTTCAGATATGTACTGTACTGTGCTCTACCTGCCTAGCTGTCTACACTGCTATTTATAGCCATGCTGGATGGGTGTTCAGCATCTGCGCACTGCACATTGCCCTATGTGTAAAGGCACCCTTAATGATAATGCCCCATGAATGAGGTTTTCTACTGCTATACAGAAAGCTCTGTGCTTCTGTGGTGTCTGTCCAGGTAAATGCTGTATGTTGATAAGAGATTACCATACATTTATCAGTGCAGGGCAAGTAGGCAGAAGAAGAGGGTTCAGAGCATGGTGTCTCACATGGTGTAAATGAGAGATGCTCTGCTGCTGAGTCTTGAGTTTAATGGTGGGGAAGGAGATGATGCAAATGCCTGATTAGAGCTTGGCAAAACAAATATATGAAAACATCCACTGAAATGCTTGGAAAAATAAATGTTTCTGTTTCACACCAGTCTGGGTTCCCATTTCCCATCCTGCCTCAGAAAATCAGAAGATTATGCTCCGGAACACAAACAGTGGCACTATCACAGGTGTTTTAAGATTCAACTAGTGGGAGAAATGGCATGAGAGAAAGATGGATCTCTGGAGACAGGGGAGAGACAAAGCAGCTGAAAGAGGAATATTGCTCCTGAGGGGGAGATTGATAAATGAGGACTAGATCTTCTATGGAAAAGAAAGGCTGGCACTCAAAGGAAAGAAGACATTACTGCATTGAGTGACGCTGTTTCATGGAGGTGGAAGGTGCAAGTATTTCCTTTTTTGATACTGACCTCTTTGTTAAGCGCATTGAGATCTACTGATGAAAAGTGCTACATAAGAGCTAGGTATTGTTATCTGCCATCTCTTTGTTGTAGAAGTCTACAGAGGTTCTGACAGTGGAACTAATTCAGCCTGGAGCTGCCATACAGTGCAGTAACACAGTAGCATTAGGCTTGCTGGGGGGGAAAAGGCTGTCCTCTACCAGATGAGAGGCAATGGAAGACACCGGAATGAGGTGCAGATAGCAAATACCAGCACTAGAGAAGTGGCACCTCCTCCAGCAGAGACAGGAGTGTGATTGCCCACTAAGGAGCCCTTCTCTTTAGTGACGACTAGGCATTCTCTGCCATGCAGCACCACAGAGTTCACAACTCACCCCATAGCTGTGTAATGGGGAGGAAAGGGTTGCCCTCTTGGGGAACAGGAGGGCCCATAAGAGAGTGAAAGCACCCTAAAAGGCAGAGAGAGTTCTTTTGGTCTTGGCCTCAGCTCCCTGCAAACTGTCTCTCCATCTTCTCGAACTCTACCCTTGCCACAGCTGTAATTATTGTATCAGAGGGACAGAACATCCTATTAATGGTGATCTGCAAGAGGAAAACATGGAGTTGTGCCATTTTTACCTTCTTTATCATGTAGAAAGTAGGTCTGAAACTGTTTGAGTTGTATTCTTCTGCTTGTTAGTTTATATTAAAAGTTTCAGTCCTGTCATTGCTAGAAGATTATGTGGTTTCTAGAAAACTAACGTATTGATGATTTCACAAGAACCAAGACAGTGAACGTTGAGCAATTGAGAAGAGGAAGGGAATTTTTTTCCAGACTCTTTTAAACTTTTTTTTTTGTACCTACGTAATTACAATGACTAATATTTTGTAGAAAACTCCTCTGTGTAAAGTGTCCATACCCTTCTTTCTTCAGTTAATGAAGTCAGACATAATATTAATTTTCTAAGACCCTTAATAAAATAGAATGAAAATTAGAGGTGGTTGAAACATTTCTAATAACCTTTTTAGATGGGGGGGGGGGGGGAAATCATATGATGAAAACTTTTAATTATCTGATTTTTTTTAAACTCAAAATAAAAATTCCCCTCACATTTTTGCTTGGAAATTGTGGATTTCACACCACTTTCTGATTGATTTTCACCTTTTAACAGTTACAAAATAGTTACAAATCATGCAAAAATGGATTTTCTCTCACTTTGGCCATTTTTTTTTTACTTTCTGATATTTTTCCAGTGGAAAATAGGGAGGAAAATTAAAGAAAGAAAAAACAATTATAAGCAAAATTGATTAGGAGAAAACATTGTAACAAACCAGTGTGAATGACAATTGGGAGTTGTTTAAGGAAATTTTAATAGATGTCCAAAAATCCACAATTCCAAAATCACAAAAAAGAAGGCTGGATCAGTTTTTAAAAACAGATATCCTGGTTAAGAAAGGAAGTGAAAATGGAAAAGCAGAATGCGATAGCAATGATATAAGGTAGCAGTCATGAAATGCAAACAACTGGTAAATTGAAGTTTTCAATCAAATATGTATGGCTGGTCGAATTAAGTACAACAAGAAGGATTTTTTTAAACGTTTTTAACAGAAGGAATTCTAACAATGGTATAGGATCATTATTAGATAACAACGGTAAAATTGTTAATTATGATGCAGAAAAAAGAGAAGTGTCCAATAACTATTATGTTTGTGTAAAGAAGCTGGCTGATGTATTCTCATCTTACAGGGGAAATTATATATGTTCTATAACAACAGTAATTTGGAAGGATATTAGACAAGAACTGCTAAAGCTAAACATTTTCAAATCTTGCAGGACCAGATAATGTGCACCCAAGAGTTTTAAAAGAATTGGCTGTGGATCTCTGAGCTATTTATGTTAATATTCTGCAAATATTGGAATATTGAGGAAGTCCCAGAACACTGGAGAAAACCTAATGCTCTTCCAATATTTAAAAAGGGTAAATGGGATGGCCCAGAGTGCTATAGGCTGGGTAGTCTGACATCAGCCCCTGGCAAAGATATGGAAAGTCAGATATGGGATGAAATAAATGAAGAATTAAATGATGGTAATGTAGTTAGTGCCATCCATCATGGTTTTATGGAAAAATAGGTCTTGTCAAACAAACTGGATTTTTTAAAAGGTTACAAGTTTGGTTGAAATAATATACTTAAATGCAAGGATTTGACTTAATCCCAGAAGTCTGATTAAAAAATAGCACTAAGCAAAACAAATTCAGAACATTTTAAATGGATTAAAACTTGTTAATTGATTATCCTAAATATTGGAAATTATCATCCAATGGAGGTGTTTCAAGTGGCTTCTCAAAGGGATCTGTTCTCGGTCCAATACTTTTCAATATCTTTAGCAATGATCGAGGAAAAAAATAATTGTTGCTAAAGTTTGTAAGTGACACAAAATTGATGGAGTGATAAATAATGATGGCAGGTCTAGATTACAGGGTAAACTGGACTCACTTGAACAATATATATTTTAAAATGTCTAAATGCAAGGTCATACATCTGGGAACCAAGAATGTAGATCATATATACAGAATGGGGGACTTCATTTTGGAAATCACTGTCTCAGCGAAACATTTACAGGTCATGTGAAAATTAAATGAACAGGAGTTTGAAGTGTGATGCAGTGACTAAGAAAACAAATGAGATCCTTAGCTGTATTATATGTGGAATATTAAGTAGTGATGTGTTATTAAAACTGTTTATGAGACTGTTAGTGTGGCTATTACTGTAATACTGTGGTCATTTGTCATCAGCAGATTTCATTAGCTCACAACCTACTTTTTGTGCCAAGGTCATTAATGAAAATATTAAATAAGAGCAGTACTTTCATTATAACAAGATAAAATTATAACAAGAGTCAATATGTGAAAGCTGGAACATAGTGACCCTGCATGTGAGTTTGCACAGCAAGGGCCTCAGAAATCTGTTTAGCATTTTCTTCCTATAGTTTGTCTTTTTCATGTTTTATCTCTGCTTATTTTTGCAGTAATTCTCTCAGTTGGTCATTCAGTTCTTCCATTTTGCTGCTGAACATTTTTTCCATTTCATGTGATTTCTCAGCAAGAATGTAATTTTCTTGCAAGTCATTTTGGATAGACAAAACCCCATTCTTTAACTTTTTATTATCTTGTTTGTATTTCTGTCCTCACATTCTCTGCATCTCTGTGTCTGTTCTACCAACTGGTGGGTTTTTTTAGTTCTTTCACCATGGCTTCAAAGTTTTTCTCTTTCTCTTTAAAGCAGCCAACTGGGACATATTTGGACTCGATACATTCTTGAATTGTACCAAGTTCCTTCTTCTGGCTTCAATCTCTACATGTAACTGTAAGATTTCCCCTTAGCATCTCTCATATTTAGCCAATGTCTCAGTGTTACTGCCCTGTAATTCTTGCATGCCTTTATTTAATGTAGACACCTTACTCTCATGAGCTTTTAGACTTACATACCGTGTTTGTATGTGGTTCTGCAGGAGTCTCAGCCTCTTTTCCAAAGTTCAATTCCCTTCATTTACTTTCATAAATTTTCACTTTATATCTTCAGTTTCTTTCTTCAGATCTGACAACTCTCTATTAGCCTTTTCTAATGTGCTGTTCAAGACTGTTTTAATCTCCTCGTGTTCTAGCAGGTACGTACTGATCATTCATAGTGCCCCTCAGAGTTGTGTTTTCAGACACTAATTTGGAGACTTTTGCTTGTTCAGCATCATATTTTTGATGAATCTCAGGAAGCTGCCTTTTAAGTGCCACAGTGTTGGATTTCAAGGCTGCCACTTCTTTTTCATGCTTATCTGGAGACAGGTACATAGCCTGGAAGTGACTTACATTCTCACTTCAACTGGTCTTTTCATCAGCAACTTCTCAGCTTCTGCTTTGTTTTCATTGTACTTTTGCGTTACTGCCACAAGTTTTTGTTTTTTTCAGATCCCCAATAGTCAGTTCACTTGTTTTGTTTTTTTTCATCTCTTCATTCAGTTTTAGAGACACATATTGGCTTTTAATCTCAGGTGTTAGAGTGTGTATTTGCTGCTTAAACAACTTGTTGTCCATGTGAACCCTTTCCACTTCCTTCTGCAATGTCTGATTCTTCAACAATTATTCAGAAATTGTTTTTTCCAGTTCTTCAGATCTTTACTCAAATCTGCCCCTCATTTGTTCATGTTCCTCTGGCCTCACGTACTGAGCAAATTTAGCTTTCTGACTCTCAAATTCCCTCTTTAAAAGCCGAAACTTTGCCTGCACTTTTTCATATTCTCTTTCCACCTCTACTTACTTCTTAGCTTTCTCATTCACTTTAATTGATAATACAGTCTTCATATTTTCATATTTCTCAACAGGTACAGAGAGGACTAACTTTGCTGCTATTTCTTTTAGCTGCCCTTGTACCTCCAAGACATTTCTCCCACTCTTCTCTCGCTCCATCTGTAACATACCGAGCTCCTTCTGCAATCTTTTGTTTTCCTCCACCTGCCTCCCCCCTATTTCTCTTAAATTCCATAACTAACAACCAATTTTGTTTGATTTGATTCCTTAGCTTGCCTACATCTTCAGAAGTTTCTTCATATTTTGCTTTCATGTCTTATAAAATATTTTCCAATTGCTTTAGTTATCCATCAGATTCCTCCCTTGGTTTTTTTACACTCTGATGCCAAAGCTTTGCATTCAGCTACCTTATGAGACAGCTCTTTCAGAAGTTTGCTTATTTCTTCTTTTGCTGTCCCATAAAAGATTCTCATGTTGTCTAACTCTCTCTCCTTCCTTAGGTTTTGTTTTTCTGTCATTAGTTTATTTATTTCTTTATTCAGGGTACAAGCCACAAGCTGTAACCCTTGTAAAGCAGTTTGCTGTTTCTCCTTTCTACTAGGTTCTCCTGAGAAAATTCCTTTTTTCTTAGGTTGAACCCATTGTTCCCATTACCTGCAAAGTTGCTGATAAGCACCAGGCCCAAGGGCTACATCCTACCTTTCTAACAAAATCTTCTAACCTATTTCCCACCATTATTTCTGAAGCACTATCGTGCTTTAGTTTCCCTGTCATTGTCATATCAATGCTGCTCACCTTAACCAAGAGGTATTTATACTAGATATAAATACAGACCTAGTCACGCATGGGTTTGTAAGCTTTAAAAACTTTACAGACTAAGATGTGTGTGCTTGTGTGTGTGTGTGAATGTATGTATGTGTACATATGTTGAATCCAGCCACACTCAAAAAAGGCTGCCAGCTGTGCATGTATGTATGTCAAATCTGGCCAGTTAGTGAAAATATTCTGGGTACAATTACAGTGACCTGAGTGACAGGTCCTACTCACATCAGACCTACCACAGCTGCCAGATCTGTAAGTGGGTATGCGTATCTGTAAAGGCTCTGTATCTGACCAGGTAGTGATTTCAACCCGAGTATGACTATTTATATAATCTCAACCCCAGCCACATTTGAGTAACAAGCTTTACTTACTATTCTAGCTTTCATGGCTGTCAGACCCTTCTAAGCCTACTAACCTTTCTTTCCTACATCTGGCCAGCAAGTGATTTTAACCTGAGTATAATTACAACTTCAGCCACTCCTGAGTGACAAGTTTTACTTACCATTCAAACTTGCACAGTTGCCAGATCCTTCTGAATTTTATTACAAACTACAATTGCCACTTTTGTGAGCAACTCCTCATGGACTCTTATACCACTAATCCCACTGTTACCAATCCACCCAGGGCAACAGCAACAGCCAGGACTCCAGTGGTTTTTGGCAATGAATTTCTATGTTTCAACTATACCTTACAATTCCTCAGAATAATGCCTGCTTCCTTCCAGCCTCTGCTGTCAGTATTTGAACCCAAAGTCTGCCTCCCTAGGCCTTCTGCTTCCTTCTTGGTGCCTGACTCTGTTTCTTGAGTTTATGGAATAGAGTCTGTCTGTCTCCTGAGGCCTTTTGCTCCCTCCTCGGTGCCCGATCCTGGAACCTGCCTCTTAGGCCTTAGGTGCCTGATTCTGTTTCTGTGGTCCTTCTTTTAGGCTATTTACCTAGGTTATTTTAATTCAAAACATCAACATTAACGACAATTAATTCTTAACAGGTACCTTTTAAATAATTTTTTAAAACTAACGTTTACTTTATAGCTGAGGAATTATTTCTTATATTTACTGACACTTCCACCAGCCCTTAAATATTTTACCCAGGCTTCCCATTTTTTTTTAGGATTAAGGCACAAGCTATCAGTTTAAACAATGATTCCCTTAATAAGATTTTATAACTAAAAACTTTTTCATTTACCTTGTAGCATGCTTTATGAAAAAGAAACCGTTTTTTAGTTTGGGGGTATATATGCACATACGTGTATATATGTGTGTGGGTATATATGCGTATATATGCGCATATGTGTGGGAGTATATATACACATATGTTTATGTGTTATGTGTGTATCAGTGCATGTGTGTGTATGGTATCTATGTATATTGTGACAGGGTCAGGCCAGATGGCTACAGGAGAGTGATAGAAGGTAGTTATATTAGCCTCAGATTAAGCAGGTCCCTTTTTCCTAAGTAAGATAATGGGCTGTTCCAGATCAATCAGGAAGTTGCTGGAACCAATTAAAGCACGCTAATTAGGACACCTGGAGACAATTAAGCAGCTACTAGAATCAATTAGGACAGGCAGGCTAATCAGGGCACCTGGTTTTAAAAAGGACCTCACTTCAGTTAGTGAGATGCGTGCGAGGAGCTGGGAGCAAGAGGTGCGCAAGAAGCTGAGAGTGAGAAGGTGTACCGCTGGAGGATTGAGGAGTACAAGTGTTATCAGACATCAGGAGGAAAGTCCTGTGGTGAGGATAAAGAAGGTGTTGGGAGGAGGCCATGGGGAAGTAGCCCAGGGAGTAGTAGCTATCACACAGCTGTTCCAGGAGACACTGTAGACAGCTGCAATCCACAGGATCCTGGGCTGGAACCTGGAGTGGAGGGCAGGCCTGGGTTCCCCCCACTCTCCCAAACTCCCTATTTGATATAAGAGGAGTTGACCTGGACTGTGGGTCCCACTAGAGGGGAAGGTCTCTGGCCTGTCCTCTGACCCATTAGTTGGGCCAGAGACTGTGGGGATTGTTCTCCTTCTTTTCCCCATGCTGGCCAGTGATGAGATTAGCTGAGTAAATGGCAGGTTTGTGCCACTAACAAAAGGAGCCAAACTGAGGACTGCCATGAACCTCTGAGGCAAGCAAATCTGCCAGAAAGTGTAGAACCCACCAAGGCAGAAAAGGAACTTTGTCACAATATGCTGGGCATGTTGATGTTAGGTATGTGTTTTATGTATATGTGCTGGGTGTGAGTATTGGGGTGAATGCTAAGAGATGTGTATATGTAGGTGAGGGGTGTGTGTGTGTGTATGCAGCGTCTGTGATGTATGAGGTATGTGTATATGTTGGGGGTGTATGTGTTCGTGTGTGTGTGTGTATTTATCAGAAAAAGAGAGACAAAAAAAGGGAAAAAGAAAAGGAGAAAAGAAAAAAAATTACAGTTTGGTGTCAATCATCTTTTATACAATAGGGAGTACTATATCCTCCCTGACCTTGAAATAAGTCTTTCAAGCTTCAGGGTTTTAATATAACACTTTGAGCCCACCAATACAAGGACACCAATTTGTTACCCTAAGATTTAGATGCCAATTATGTCACCTACAACTTTGTCTAATTTAACAAAAGGGTAACAAGGTTGTGGCCCGCCCTAAAGGAATTGCCATGGGGCTTGTCTCTGACCCGCAGAGGGCTCCCCAGAGAGATCTAGTCTTGCTAACCCCTGGAAGGCCCCGGATACAGTCTTCTGCTCCAGGATTGACACGCACACAAGCAGCAATTAATTGAAAATGAAAGATTTATTTATTTAAAAGAAATAATTTGTCACAATATATTTAATAAAGCAAGAAAAAGCATATAGAACAGAGTAAAATACAATAGAATTACAATTAGAATCATATAATTAATGAGGCATAGCAAAATAAAAGACACAGACTACATAGGATATCTAGCACATACAGGCAATACAGTAGTTTCAATGTAGTATGCACATAGAGATCCTTCGTACACAAAGGACTTTGGTTTTAGTGATGCAATCTAACCCTACACTTAACATATTGTAATATGCGTGGCCTGTATATACACATATATGAGAGACCATCATCACATTCATAAATTAAAACAATTACTTGACATTGACATTAACTTTTAACACTAAACATTTAATATCATGTGAGTGGTGATCAGCCAGTCAAAGATGGGTAGAGGAAATCTCACTCAAGACACAGGCATCCAGCTTTATTTACAGACTGATTCATACACTCTTAAATAGTAGGTAGAAAAGAAGATCAGACTTAAACTTATATCCAAACTCCCTCTGTACTGTCTTTGGTCCTTCTGATCTGTCTTAGTTTAGGAGCATAGTATCTAAGGCTGCGGTATGTCTTTGAGCTGCAGGTGTAATGGTGGTTGCTGCTGCTGGCTGTTACTGCTGGCAAGGTAGCTGCTAGCAGGCCATTCATTGCCAAGGCACCCTTAGAAGTCTGCTGCTACTGCTGCTCTTCAAGGCTTCTTGATCTTCCAGGAAGTTGTTTTTCAGGTAGCTGCTTTAAGATGTTCTGTTCTTTGTCTTCCAGCTCTGCTCTTTTCAAGGATCCCAAACCCATTACCAACTCAGCCTGCTGGCTGTAGGCCTTATACACTGGTTGCTCTCTCATGGTCTGCTCATTAGCATATTTGCTCAACCAAATTCCTAGAATTGGCATATTTTAGAATCTCCCCCCTTCAGCTTCCTGTAATTAGCATATTGTCACATATACCCACATATGCTTGAGACAGCACATGCTTATGATGTCATTCTAGGAGTGCTCCTCCCCTGTGATGTCATACCTACTTTTAGGTAAAAAAGCTCCTCTCCTGATGCCATCTTGGATTCTAGAACTTTCCACTACCTAAATTTAGATTGTGTCATCCTTGTCTCTGCCATTTTAGTCAGCCATGTTGGATTTTCTAAATTTAAACTAACATTAATTTCTACTTAATTAGAGCCCTAATCTTAAAACTAACTACTGTTAATCAAAGTCTCCTGACGCTGTCACCATCTTAATTCTATTAATTAGGAGAAATGAATTATACGGTGGTCTTAAACCCTTTCCAAGGTTTTTCTGCAAGCCTCTTTTCAGTTGCTGTAAGGTGTCTCAGAACATTCAGGGCAAAATCTCTCATTACATACAGCATCTTCACCAGATGCACTACAGTGGTGCAGCTGCATCAGTGCAATTACATCAGTGTAGCACTTTTAGCGTAGACCTTCCCTATGAGTCTATGAAAAAGGAGGTGAGAAGGAAAAAATAAAAATTGTGGGGTATTTTGTTTAAAAAAAATTAAATGAAGACATTCATCGTAAAAATGAAAATTCCCACAGGAAAGGATAATTAATAATAAAATCAACTGAGAAAGTTTGAAAGGCTTTTTTTCCTTGGAAAATTCAGCCAGGAAAAATCTCATCTTTCAAGCAGTTGTCAGGACAACCATGGAACCACTTATCTTTATTAAAAAAGCTAATGGAAGCTATATTTCTTCACATTTGTATTTACTGTATCAGGGTTCTACATAATCTCCTTTAATATAATCCTATTTCTTCACTATTATCAACTTCACAGTTCATGGGTGTCATTCTTAGACATGTTTTTCATCAGATGTAGAAGGAAATATTTTGGTAAGAATTGCAGCATGAAATAATATTAATTGTTACAATCAACATATTCAAAATATACAGGCAATGTTAAATCTGGCTTTTTTAAATTTGAGTGGTTAACTTTTGAGCCTTAACACGATTATTTTAATAGAGTTGTTTAATGTATTTTCCTTGTTTTTTTTTTTAAATGAAATCTGTTATGTTCAACTGTAATCTCATCATTTCCACTTCATCAGCTTTTGAACCCTGGACCTTCAGAATGTCAGCACAGACCTCTAGAAAATTATCTAGAGGATTAACTATAACAGGTTGCAGAAGGAATAGGTTCTAATCTTCTAAAGACCAGCCACATTATGTAATTTTGTTGAGGCAGGGACAAGATTGTGTCTACAATTATATACAGTTGTAAAATTGGGACAATAGTTGTTTGCCCTTGCAATTGCACTGATTCGGGTGCCAGACTACATGAATTTTGGGTGTTTTTGCACATGCATCTAATGATGGAAATAAAATCTCTCCTTCAGTATTGGAAACTAGGTTCAGAGTTGGGAAAAACTCAGGTCCATTAAGTTCTAACTATTCCTCATTGTCATAATAGTAAGAGGTGTCTTGTCTGACTATCTTGAAAAGAACAACCTCTTGTAGTTAATGTTATGTAATTGATCCTGACTAGGATAACAATTTTTAAGTTGCAACAGAGGGTCCTGTGGCACCTTTAAGACTAACAGAAGTATTGGAGCATAAGCTTTCGTGGGTGAATGCCCATGAGACAAATGGGAAAGCAATTCTACCCAAACTCCTTGAAAAATGCAATAATTTACTCAGTGTTCAAGAAGTCACCACTCAACCTCTGCAAATTGGCCCTGTCTCCCATTTCTGGGCAAAATAGCTAAGAGAGCTAAACACCAAGTTCCAACAATATGTGACATCAGCCAACACCCTGAATGCCTCACAATTACAGTTCAGACTGGGGCACAGTCTAGGACCCTGCCAGTGGGGTGGGTCAGAGCTCAAGTCCTATTGGGACTTGTGTGCAAGCCCTGTCATTTTGCAGTGTGGATGCAGGTCAAGCCACAAACCCAAGTCAGAAGGTCTGCATAGTGCAGTATGGACATGTTAGAATGGTGGTGAGACCTGGGTCTAGTAACTGTAAACCCAGGTTTAAATACTGTATGGACACTCAAGCACAGGCTGGGAATCAACAAATCCACAAGCCCAGATCCCTCAGACCTGGGCTTGGACTGCAACATAGACATACTCCTAGACGAAGGCAGCAATGCACTTGCTCAAAAGCAGGAATGTAGGATCCTAGGGAAAGCATACTGTAAAAACTTAGGTGTCAAGAAAATTTGGGCACCTACAGGAATAGGCAGTAAATGATGGGGAGTTTTGCAGATTGGAATGTTGCCTAAAAATGGGACTTAGGCACCAAAGTCTGGAGGTTAGCACCTAAGTACCTTTGTGACCTTTCAACCATAAAAATAACATTTGCCACAGAAACCCCTTTCTACCCCCAAAAGGCAAGAAGTAAAAAAAGAAAAGCACCCTAACACAAATAACTTAGAAATAATTAATCTAAATTAAAAAAAAATAATTTCCTAAAAAATATTTTTTTAATCACAAAAAGTGAAAGGTACTGGAGTCCCAATAAAGTCCACTAAGGAGTTTGCTCTTGCTACTGATTTTATATGCAAGGCACTCAGATATGACAGTGATGGGTAGCAATAAAAAAAAAACATAGACGGATCTCTATGCTTATACAGTTCTGTGTACATTATAGCATTAACAGCAGCAATGTTATAATTAAGGTCCAAAAGCTCCATTATGTTCAACCCCTCATTTCTAGCATTCATATCTATTTTCAAAAATGAGTAAATCTAGGGTTGAATATAGTATAGCTGTAGCCGTGTTGGTTCCAGGATATTAGAGAGAAAAGTTATGTGAGGTAATACCTTTCCCAGACCTGAAGAAGAGCTCTGTGTGGCTCAATAGCTTGTCACCAAGAGAAGTTGGCCCATTAAGACACTATGTCACTCTCATTGCATCTCTAAAGTTAGGGTTGGTAGAATTTGATTTTTATTTTTAACAGATGTCAGTTTTTATTTTTAAGCATTTTTTTTATAAATTTAAATTTTCACAGTTGTTAGAAATTATGGAAAGTCAGACAATAGCAGGTTTCAGCAATAATTATTTAATGACAGTTGACATTAGGATTCAAAAGGTAAAGTTTTTTAGCCATTAAAACACAAAGTGTCAACATCGGGTGTGAAAATATACAAGTTAAATATGCTTAAATCAATGCTAATAAGTTTCTCAACCAGTATTTTTCTTACTTTGCCTAGCTGTGAATTTTGATTATTATTGAAGGAAATATTTTTTCTTAGGTTTCTGTTAAGGTAACCAATTTTGGTTGGATGTATTCCTGGAGGTTTCATCACATGACATAATCTTTAATTAAAAATTAATATTTAATTCCTCATAACTTCAGGACAATCCTGGAGAGTTGGCAACCCTTGTTTGTGTGTGTCTGGTGAAACTGATGTTTGATGACTTTTGCTGATAAAAGTATAGTATTTTCTTTTGTCAATTTACTGCGACTTCTCCAGTTATTCAAAAATGAAAGTCAGTAACCTGAACCAGCCATTCAAACTATCTAATTATTCTCCTGACCACTTTTTATCAATAATTGGTTTTGCAAGATCTTCATTACTTGCTAACTTCCTAAATATGATCTCTTTTGCCCAGATCATTCATTCCTAGGGATAGACCCATGGGATGGGAACTCAGAGGCCTTTGATATATTACTAAAAGACCTTTTGCATTCACTCCTTTTGGGAGTAGTGGGGAGAGGAAATGACACTTTCCCCTTATCCTTTCTCTTTAAGGCTGACCAGATACTGCAAAAGCCTTTATCCGGGATAACAGACGCCGGGATGACCTCTTTGAGACAGGTTCCAAAAGGCAAAACAACTTTCCAGTCTCAGCCACAGAAAAATAAAACTGTCAGCAACACCTAAGTCCCTTTTTGGAACCAGGCCTAAGACAATAATAAATAACAAAGTTTAGAATTCAATATTCCTTCTGTACACCCCATTAAGGTGTTTTAGGGTTGTTCAATGATAGCCAGCACAATGGTGATTTTGTCTCATTTCCATGTATTTTGAAGCTCTTGGAGAGGAAGATGATCAGGAACAGTCAAAATGTATTTACCAAGGGCAAGTCATGCCTGACCAACCTGATTGCCTTCTATGATGAGAACTGGCTCTGTGGATATGGGGAAAGTGGTGGATGTGATACATCTTGACTTTAGCAAAGCTTTTGATACTGTCTCCCACAGTATTTTTGCCAGCAAGTTAAAGAAGTATGGATTGGATGAATGGACTATAAGGTGGAAAGAAAGCTGGCTAGATTGTTGGTCTCAACGGGTAGTGATCAATGACTTGATGTCTAGTTGGCAGCCAGTATCAAGCAGAGTGTCCAGGGGTCAGTCCTGGGGCCGGTTTGGTCAACATCTTTATTAATGATCTGGATGATGGGATGAATTGCACCATCAGCAGGTTGCAGATGACACTAAGCTGGGAGGAGAGGTAGATATGCTGGAGGGTAAAGATAGGGTCCAGAGTGATCTAGACAAATTGGAGGATTGGGCCAAAAGAACTCTGAGGTTCAACAAGGACAAGTGCAGAGTCCTGCACTTAGGACGGAAGATTCTCATGCACCACTATAGGCTGGGGATTGACTGTCTAAGCAGCAGTTCTTCAGAAAAGGACCTGGGGATTAGAGTGGACGAGAAGCTGGATATGAGTGTGTCCTCGTTCCCAAGAAAGCCAACGACATATTGGGCTTTATTAATAAGAGCATTGACAGCAGATCGAGGGAAGTGATTATTCCTCTCTATTTGGCACTGGTGAGGCCACACCTGGAGTATTGCATCCAATTTTGGTCCCCGCACTACAGAAGGGATGTGGACAAACTGGAGAGAGTCCAACAGAGGGCAATGAAAATGATTAGGGGGATGGGGCACATGACTTATAAGGAGAGGCTGAGTGAACTGGGGTTATTTAGTCTGCAGAAGAAAAGAGTGAGGGGGGGGATTTGATAACAGCCTTCAACTACCTGAAGGGGGGGGGCGGTCCAAAGAGGATGGAGCTCAGCTGTTCTCAGTGGTAGCAGATGACAGAAAAAGAAGCAGTGGTCTCAAGTTGCAACGGGGAGAGATCTAGGTTGGATATTAGGAAACACTATTTTACTAGGAGGGTGGTAAAGCACTGGAATGGGTTACGTAGGGAGGTGGTGGAATCTCCATCCTTAGAGGTTTTTAGGGCCCGGCTTGACAAAGCCCTGGCTGGGATGATTTAGTTGGTGTTGGTCCTGCTTTGAGCAGGGGATTGGACCAGATGACCTCCTGAGGTCTCTTCCAACCCTAATATTCTATTATTCTATTTCCCCATCTGTCTGCCTCTTGTCTCATATTTAGCTTGTAAATTCTTTGGTGCAGGGACTGGCTTTTTGTTGTGTGTTTGTACAGCACTTAATGCAATGAGGTTCTGATCCATGCTATGGGCTCCTTGGTGCTATGATAAAGAAGAAAAAATAATAATGATCCTGCAAGGTGCCCTAATACAGCATAATATTTAAGTGCATACTTAAATTTAAGTAGGTAATCTGATCTCATTAGGACTACTGATGTGCATCAAGTTACTCACATACTTAAATGCTTTGCTGGAGCAGAGGTCTTAGCATCTTGTAGGATCCTGTGCTAGGAAAACTAGAAATTCAGCAGGTCAAGAGACAGAATGGCTCATGCAACATAATAAATAGAGGGGAAAAAGACTTTTTTTGTGTGTGGGGGGGAAACTAATCAACCAATCAATCAAATCTACATAAAAGCACACAACAGCAGTGAGCAAGTTCTACACCGAATCAATTTAAATTATTTTATATATTTTTTAAATTACTTACTATAGCTTAATCTTTATTTTTCAGGTCATACATGGATGAGAAATATAAATTGGACAAACGTGAAGGAGAAATACATACATTTTGTGCATCCTGTTAAAAGAGTACTCTGTTTTATGATTTTATTTTTGATCCTTGAAATATGTTTTCTTTCAGGTAGCTTTCTTACTACTTATTTTCATCATTATTAATGGAAGTCAATTTAAAGTTTAACAAAAATCTTTATGAATGTTACAATGTAGCTTTCTTGTAATCTGCTACACATTCATAGCATAGCACTTTAGTGCACTGTGAACATGGAAAACTTTAGAAAAAAGTCCTCTCGAGTAAAAACGTATATGGAAAATAAGTGACACCAAATTAGACAGATAGCACCATAGATGATAACTCCAGCTGCAGAAATGAAATGGCTGAGTGTGGTCAGATACACTAACTAGTGACCTTGGGATGGAGTCAGACTCCGACAAGGAAAGAAAATAAATGAATCTGCAGCAAAAGAAAGAATCTCCATGTCTTGTCTGACAGAAGATACAAATAGTAAATAATAACCTTTTTCCACATTATCAGCTGCAACCCATGGGGTGCAGCCTGTGGGAAGGGACAGTGAACTCCCAGGTGCAGAACCTCACAGACTCCTGAGGTGAATGGGTAAGCCCAGATACTGCAACATCGCTTTAAGGGGTGACACATAGTCTCTTTTTCTCCTACACCCACCTCCCCATGGGCTTTGCTCACTTCCCCTCTCTCCCCAATCCTCATAAGCACTGTTCAGCCCCAGGTAGAAGATAGAAAAGTGCAAGGTCTACGGCCTGAACACAGGGATTTTAATCGTTCTAGGCCCTTTATCAGGTCATGCAAGAGGGAAGTTTCTTAGCCCTCTTTCACCTCTGTGCACCTGTGTGAGAGTGGGCAGAATCTAGCTCTAAATGTGTCTCTATTCCAAATTACCAATATTACAGGAATATCATGTGATTTACTTGTGAACATGAAGAATTACTAAAACGTACATAATCTAAATAAGCAAATAACGAAGCAATCAATTTGCAAACATCTAGAAGATAACAAGGTGATAAGTAACAGTCAGCATGGATTTCTCAACAACAAATCATGTAAAAACAAACTGATAGCTTTCTTTGACAGGTAACTAGCCTTGTGGATGGTGGGAAGTGGTAGACATGGGTATATCTTGATGTTAGTATAGCTTTTCATACTGTTTTGCATGATCTTCTCATAAACGAACTAGGGAAATGCAACCTAGATGGAGCTACTATAAGGTGGGTGCAAAACTGGTTGGAAAACCATTCCCAGAAATTAGTTATCAATGGTTCACAGGCATGCTGGAAGGGCATAAGGAGTGGGGTCCCGCAGGGATCGGTTCTGGGTCTGGTTCTATTCAATATCTTCATCAGTGATTTAGATAATGGCATAGAGAGTTCACTTATCAAGTTTGCAGACTGTATCAAGCTGGGAGGGGTTGCAAGTGTTTTGGAGGAGAGGATTAAAATTCAAAATGATTTGGATAAACTGGAGAAATGGTCTCAAGTAATTAGGATGAAATTCAATAAGGACAAATACAGAGTACTCCATTTAGGAGAGAACAATGAGTTGCACACATACAAAATGGGAAATGACTGGCTAAGAAGGAGTACTGTGGAAAGGGATCTGGGAGTCATAGTGGATCACAAGCTAAATATGAATCACCAGAGTAAAGTGTTTCAAAAAAAGCAAACAGCATTCTGAAATGTATTAGCAAGAGTGTCGTAAGCAAGACACAAGAACTAATTCTTCCACTCTACTCTGTGCTGATTAGGCCTGAACTAGAGTATTGTGTCCAGGTCTGGGTGCCACATTTCAGGAAAGATGTAGACAAATTAGAGAAAGTCCAGAGAAGAGCAACAAAAATGATTATAGGTCTAAAAAAAAAAAAAAGACCTATGAGGCAAGATTGGGAAAAAAAATGGGTTTGTTTAGTCTGGAAAAGAGAAGACTGAGAAGGGACATGATAACTCTTTTCAAGTACATAAAATGTTACAAAGAGGAGGGAGAAGAATTGCTCTTCTTAACCTCTGAGGATAGGACAAGAAGCAATTGTCTTAAATTGCAGCAAGGGAGGTTTAAGTTGGACACTGGGAAAATCTTCCTAGCTGTCAGGGTCATTAATCACTGGAATAAATTGCATAGGGAGGTTGTGTAATCTCCATCACTGGAGATTTTTCAGAGCAAGTTAGACAGACACCTGGCAGGAATGGTCTAGATAATACTTAGTCTTGCCTTGACTCTAGGGGACTAGACTAGATGACTTCTTGAGGTCCCTTCCAGTTCTGTGATTCTATGATTCTATAATCTGTCTTCTGGTTTTATTTTTAAGCTCGGGCTGCAACAGGTGAGATCAGCGATCACTCTGGTAAGTAATCTCAGAATTCCCTTTGTGCTACATATGTCTTATATGTACTTTGTTGTCACAAACAGATGCATTTAGTTTGGAGAATTAAATCTGCACTGGGGTGAATTGCAGCCACAGAGAACAGTGATACTATTAATGACTGGTAAGGGAAATTGTAATCTGTGAAGAATATCATAGTTTGTGGGACAAATATCAGAAGCTGGAGAGTCAGAACAAAGACAGTAATTAATACATTTCATTTAGAGTCCAGACACTTTAAATTCACAGTTTTTTCACACCACAGTTACTTCATAGTTTTATTTTGCAATATACACACCTACCCCAAAATGTATCCAAAAGTGTAACTTTGAAGTAAATATAGTGTAACCCTTCGGCCAGGTGGAGCTGGAAGCAACCAGGGCCGGGTTCAATATCTAGGGGTTCCTTTACAACACCATGACACAGAACCGGCTTGAGACCCCACCCAGTAGTCTGGCAAAATTACACACCACCCTGGGTGCCTCTGAGAAGCAAAACTTCCCCTCTTACAAGCACACAGTCTGAGTGTAGAATAGAAACTTTTAATGAAAAGAGGGAAGTCACCTGACATTAATTAGGGGACATGCCACAAGCAGGATTCATAAACATAACATTATGAGCGGGTCACCCACCCCAGAGTGTATGGGGCAGTGTCTTCTGCTTCACGTTCTTGAGTTCTACAACCAAAAGTTCCTTTTCTGTGCCTCTCTCTGCTCCCTGACCTTACCTCACTCACAGTGGTTGTCCTTGGTCAGTGAGGACCCAGGGTTCAGAGGTGCATATCTGTGAGGTCACCTCCCACACATTGAAAAAGGCACTTGGCTTGCACTACCATCTGAGCACTTGTTCTGGTTGACTGCCCCACCAGCTGCTTGCTCCATTCCACTGGGCACCTTGCCAGCTGCTCATTCCACTCTGCCTGCTGCCTCTCCAGCCACTGTTCTGCTTGCTGGTCACCTTCTGCCACCTGCTTCTCTGCTGTGACCTCTGCAGATCAGTTAATTGAACTCTCAAGAGACTCTTAGTGATTGTCAGCTCTTAGCAAGGCAGGCTGGGCAGAAATGCTGTCCTACCACAAGTGTTTTCAGCTCTAGTGAGCACTTAACATAACAACTCCTAATGGGACCTATTTAGCTCTATCTTTGAACAGTGGGGAAGGAACAGGTTAAACCAGACGGAGGACCCACCACATCTGCTAGCTAGGACACCTGTCCCCACCCCTCTTACTTTCAAAGGGCTCTGGCATTTGAGCCCCTGGTTTAATGAGTCCTTTTCAAATGAGGGTGAGCCCCTCAATCAGGACAGGCTAAGCACAGTTCTGCTATCCTTTACTTATAAAATAAAAATAACAACATTGATAACAGAATTTCACTACCCCTGCATTCAATACTAAAGTGATTTGTAACCCAACACCAGCCAAAGCTGATCACTTTGAGCTACACAACTGTCTGCTGGATATCTATGCAGAATAGATGTGTTCATGTAAATACAGTTTGCTCCTGAAGTCTCTCCCCCTCCCAAACTAGCTGTCAGGCGAGAGTTCATTCAGACCCTGCTTACAGTAGTGTAAATGCAACATAATTCATGTATCTGCATTCTAACAAACCAAAACAACCTCCAGTCTAATCAACAACATATGCATAGCTAGAGAATTTCGAAGACACAAAAGACAGTTAAGCACCCAACTGTCATTGACTTTCAGTGGGAGTCAGGAGCCTAAAGTCTTTGGTGCTTTTGAAAATCTCCTCCAACATGAACAAGAGTGTTAATCGGAGTACCGGTGGTGGGAGGAAGAGGTCAGAGACCAAAAGCACAGTTATGAACAGAAGATAAGAGGACAGTCCTAACATTTTCACACTCAGCATAACATTGTCCCGCAGCAATCTTTTCACCAAGGTGCTTGGGATTAAAAGGAAGAATGGAGGACGAACATAATGACCAATACAAGGTATAAATTATTTTATCCTGGCACAAGAGATAAAGGAAGAGGATTCAAAAGTTTGCGCTCATTATTATCTGAAAATAGGAAGTCCTACCCAGAAGAGTATTCAGGGCTTCATTTCTAAACTGGGAGAGGATGCGAAGAGAATCACTGATTAGAAATGGGGAGGTGAGAGGATCGAAGAAGAGGAAGGGCTGGCACTGCAGGGAAAGAAGATGTTACCGCACTGCATGACTCCAGTTCATGGAGAAGGCAGATGCAAATGTTTCCTCACCTGACACCTCTTCGATATGGAGGCCTGCAGAGGTTGTGATGATGGACCCTATGCAACATGCAGCTACAACATGATGCAGCAACACCCTGAGCAGTGCACCTGTTTGGTGGAGAAAGAGGCCATCCTCTACCAGAGGAGGGGGTAATGGCAGGCTCTGGAATTTGCTGGACTGTAGAGCACCTAGCACAATGGGGTCCTGGCATGTGACTAGGGCTTCTAGATACTGCAGTAATACAGACAAACAGTAATAAGGGCAATATTAACATTCAGAGACAACATCTCCCTGAGGAAAAGCAGAGGCAGGAGTGAGTGTGACCCACAGAGATCCAATGTCTTTTGACTGGCATCTCTATTCTGCCATGCAGAACCACATGGTCCATTCCTCTGGCCATAGCTTAGGGAAGGAGGGGGAAAGGATACCCTCTACGGGAACAGAAAGGCTCTGCAATCATAGAATCATAGAATATCAGGGTTGGAAGGGACTTCAGGAGGTCATCTAGTCCAACCCCCTGCTCCAAGCAGGACCAATTCCCAACTAAATCATCCCAGCCAGGGCTTTGTCAAGTCGGGCCTTAAAAACTTCCAAGGAAGGAGATTCCACCACCTCCCTAGGGTAAAGAATTCTAGTGCTTCACCCCCCTCCTAGTGAAATAGTGTTTCCTAATATACAAACTAGACCTCCCCCACTGCAACTTGAGACTATTGCTCCTTGTTCTGTCATCTGCCACCAGAGAGAACAGCTGAGCTCCATCCTCCATAATCATTTTTGTTGCCTTCCACTGGACTCTTTCCAATATTTCCACATCCTTCTTGTAGTGTGGGGCCCACAACTGGACACAGTATTCCAGATGAGGCCTCACCAATATCGAATAATGGGGAACGATCACGTTCCTCGATCTGCTGGCAATGCCCCTACTTATACAGCCCAAAATGCCATTAGCCTTCTTGGCAACAAGAGCACACTGTTGACTCATATCCAGCTTCTTATCCACTGTGACCCCTAGGTCCTTTTCTGCAGAACTGCTACCTAGCCATTCGGTCCCTAGTCTGTAGCAGTGCATAGGATTCTTCCATCCTAAGTGCAGGACTCTGCACTTGTCCTTGTTGAACCTCATCAGTTTTTTTTGGCCCAATCCTCTAATTTGTCTAGGTCCCTCTGTATCTGATCCCTACCCTCCAACGTATCTACCACGCCTCCCAGTTTAGTGTCATCTGCAAACTTTGCTGAGGGTGCAGTCCACACCATCCTCCAGATCATTAATAAAGATATTAAACAAAACTGGCCCCAGGACCGACCCTTGGGGCACTCTGCTTGAAACTGGCTGCCAACTAGACATGGAGCCATTGATCACTACCCGTTGAGCCCGAAGATCTAGCCAGCTTTCTATCCACCTTACAGTCCATTCATCCAGCCCATACTTCTTTAACTTGGCGGCAAGAATACTGTGGGAGACCATATCAAAAGCTTTGCTAAAGTCAAGGAATAACACATCCACTGCTTTCCCCTCATCCACAGACCCAGTTATCTCATCATAGAAGGCAATTAGGTTAGTCAGGCACAACTTCCCCTTGGTGAATCCATGCTGACTGTTCCTGATCACTTGCCTCTCCTCTAAGTGTTTCATAATTGATTCCTTGAGGACCTGCTCCATGATTTTTCCAGGGACTGAGGTGAGACTGACCAGTCTGTAGTTCCCCAGATCCTCCTCCTTCCCTTTTTAAAAGATGGGCACTACATTAGCCTTTTTCCCGTCATCCGGGACCTCCCCCGATCGCCATGAGTTTTCAAAGATCATGGTCAATGGCTCCGCAATCACATCCGCCAACTCCTTTAGCACCCTCAGATGCAGCACATCTGGCCCCATGGACTTGTGCTCGTCCAGTTTTTCTAAATAGTCCCGAACCACTTCTTTCTCCACGGAGGGCTGGTCACCTCCTCCCCATACTGTGCTGCCCAGTCCAGCAGTCTGGGAGCTGACCTTGTTTGTGAAGACAGAGGCAAAAAAAGCATTGAGTACATTAGCTTTTTCCACATCCTCTGTCACTAGGATGCCTCCCTCATTCAGTAAGGGGCCCACACTTTCGGTTTCTTTCAAGGAGAGAAATTTGGTATTTCTTTATCAAAGCCCCTGTTAGCTCTCTCTCCCTCTGTTCCAACTCTGGCCTTGCCACATTCAGGATATTTTGTGGTTTTAATATCCTAACAAAGGGACATCTTCTTAAAGTTAACCTAAAAAGGGGGCAGGGGAAAGCTGGCTTTTCTGCCTTTTTTAGCTTCTATATAATGGCTGAAGGATTCCTGCAATTTCATATATTTATTCTTATGCATGCATTTTTACATGACAAATTCCAGCCCTGTCTAAGCTGTAAGATTCTATTATCACTGATGAAGTAGTGTAATTATGACATCAAAAGAGCCAAGATTGTGACAGTGAAGCAGTTGGGAAAGAAAGATTTTTATTCAGACACTTTTTCATTGTTGATATCTATTTAACTTCAATGACTAACATTTTGGAGAAAAAGACTCTTTTTAAAGAGCCAATATTCTAATTCCCTTGATTACATCATGTGTAGTTAACGACTTGCATTTTCTAAGATCCTCAAGAAAACTTCTAGAAAACTAGAGAGATCAGAGTTGATATTCCTGTTAATCTGATATTTCAAAGATAAAAAGCAAGCAGGAATAAAATAAAATATACTTTCAGGCCCTGTGTGTGCATCATGAAATGTATGTGGGCAAGAGCACTGATGGCGGTGGAGTCAGAAGCCTGAGAGTGCAGGCCCTTTCTGGACCACACAGGGTGAATAATGGACTATAAAATGGATTGAAAGCTGGCTAGACTGTCGGGCTCAACGGGTAGTGATCAATGGCTCCATGTCTAGTTGGCAGCCGGTTTAAAGCGGAGTGCCCCAAGGGTCGGTTCTGGGGCCGGTTCTGTTCAATATCTTCATTAATGATCTGGAGGATGGCGTGGACTGCACTCTCAGCAGGTTTGCAGATGACACTAAACTGGGAGAAGTGGTAGATACGCTGGAGGGTAGGGATAGGATACAGAGGGACCTAGACAAATTAGAGGATTGTGCCAAAAGAAACCTGACGAGGTTAAACAAGGACATAATATAATAGAGATATCCTGTCTCCTAGAACTGGAAGGGACCTTGAAAGGTCATCAAGTCCAACCCCCTGCCTTCACTAGCAGGACCAAGTACTGATTTTCCCCCAGATTCCTAAGTGGCCCCTTTAAGGATTGAAGTCACAACCTTGGGTTTAGCAGGCTAATACTCAAACCACTGAGCTATCCCTACACTTAGGAGAGAAGAATCCCATTCACTGTTACAGACTAGGGACTGAGTGGCTAGGCAGCAGTTCTGCAGAAAAGGACCTAGGGGTTACAGTGGATAAGAAGCTGGATATGAGTCAACAGTGTGCCCTTGTTGCCAAGAAGGCTAATGGCATTTGGGGCTGTATAAGTAGGGGCATTTCCAGCAGATTGAAGGATGTGATCATTCCCCTCTATTTGCCAATGGTGAGGCCTCACCTGGAGTACTGTGTCCAGTTTTGGCCCCACACTCCAAGAAGTATGTGGAAAAATTGGAAAGAGTCCAGCGAAGGGCAACAAAAATGATTAGGGCGCTGGAGCACATGACTTATGAGGAGAGGCTGAGGGAACTGGGATTGTTTAGTCTCCAGAAGAGAAGAATGAGGGGGGATTTGATAGCTGCTTTCAACTACCTGAAAGGGTGTTCCAAAGAGGATGGATCTAGACTGTTCTGAGTAGTAGCATATGACAGAACAAGGAGTAATGGTCTCAAGTTGCAGTGCGGGAGGTTTAGGTTGGATATTAGGAAAAACTTTTTCACTAGTAGAGTGGTGAAGCACTGGTGGTGGAATCTCCTTCCTTAGAGGTTTTTAAGGTCAGGCTTGACAAAGCCCTGGCTGGGATGATTTAGTTGGGATTAGGTCCTGCTTTGAGCAGGGGATTGGACTAGATGACCTCCTGAGGTCCCTTCCAACCCTGATATTCTATGATTTTATGAATACAGGTATGAATGTTGACCTGTGACAACACCAACACCCCTCCCTGCAGCACAGCGCCCTGTGGTGCTATGTAGGAGGTGACATGGATGAGAGTTACCTGAGCACACAACACCAGCATCTTCTCCATGGTTACAGTTATGGTCTCCCCAAGTTCTAGCCCTGCATTCTGAGAGGGCAGCTTCCATTCCTGTGCAGTGAACCTCATCCAGCCAGATAGGGTCAGATCCTTGTCCAAACCAAGCTTCCCCAGGGGCTGATATTGCCATCCCACAGCCCAGCTGCCTGCAAACGACTTAAGCATCATGTAAGTCCCAGCCACTATCACACACGGTTCCCCACTGCTGGTTATGAAGCACCTCGACTCTCCCAGTACAGTGAGTTGAGCCATTCACCAGTCGGATCAGAGCCTCTTCTTTAATGGGGAAAGATACAAACATCCCACTGGTTAAATACTCAGAGATTCCTGTGCATCCAATCACTACCAATTCTGGAGAATTTAGTGTCTCAGAGTGGCATACTAAGTGCCATATATGATGTGAAAAGCAGAAAGGTTACCCGAGAGCTCAACTTGGCATCTTGTCCATGGTTGCCTTGTTAGAGTTCAAGGGTTAAAAAGTCTATAATCACATGGAATGATGAGGTTAAGAGACCGACTCTTAACAAAAGGATCCGAGGTTTCTAGTCCTGTGAGCAATTGCAGGCTCCATGTCACACCTAATCTGACCAGTGAGCTCTGATGCCATATGGCACCCCATTGTGCTTTCTTTGAACAGTGGGATCATTGCTGAGGCAGATGGTAAAACACCTCTCATTCCACAGTGGAGCACCGCACTGTGGAAATATCAGTGAATGATGCACCCCCTACTTTGTCACCAATGCCACATCTGGTAGTCAAACAAAAAAGAGTCCCACTGAATTTCATGGCATTAAAAGAGAAAGAGAACTAGATAAGTTCATCGAGGATAGGTCCATCAATGGCTATTATTCAGGATGGGCAGGGATGGTGTCTGCCCCTAGCTTTTGTTTGCCAGAGGCAGAAACAAAAACATTTGGGGAACTTTTTCAGCAATAATATGAGTATTGGGTGAATTTAGGCACCTACAGGGTTCAGCAGCAGCCAAAGAGTAGTAAGTTCATGGATCACCATGTCCCCTGAGAGCAGGACTTAGGCACCTAAGTCTAGGGAGAGGTGCCTAAGTCCAGTACTGGCAAAACATGTTAGTTAGTATGTTAGCTAGCATATTTTAAGAAACACTTTTAAATCTGGCGAACACACATTTTTAGGCAAATATGAAAATATCAACTGTCATTCTAAAGCGCCGGGTCCTGTGAGCAGATGATTAACTTTATTACCCTGAGTACTCGCATTGGAAGCAAATGAAGTTGAGGATACACATAAGTGTTTGCAGGATTGAGACCTTACATAGATGAAATAGTTTTTTTTTTTTTTAAATGTTTGTGTTGCTCCTTAAAGTGATATTACAGCTTCCTGGCTGGTGTAAATCTAATGTGAGCTGCTTGAGCAATGTTTTGTATCTGAAATGGTAATATCTTTCTTACAATATTGTATAATCACTGGATGATTCTTCTACCACAGATTGGATTCAGATACTTATTCTGATAGTAGTTGTCCTGATCTTCATCATCTCTGCCATCAACCTGTCCATCAGTTATAAACCTGAGTATTGTGGTAAGAATTTGCACCTTAAAAACTATTGATTGGTATAATATATTTTGAATACATTTAGGAACTGAGTTGAAATTTTATCTTAAAATTGTTACTCCTGCTGGGATCACACATTCCTATATTGACAAATGGATTTGGATTACTAAATACCAATGACATGGCTTTGACAGTCATTCTTCTTCAAGTGGCCCCTGCATATTCCCACTTGTAGGATCAAGGCACCTGGGCCGGGAGATACCGTAATGTTCTGGAAGGCAGCCTCTGTTGGAGTCACTCACACTTCTCTCCCCTCCCAGTGGTGTAAAAGGAGAGGAGCCCCAACCACCCTTCAGCTCCTTTCTACCACGTAAAGAACAGCGAGCTCCAATCAATCACACACAGGATCCTCCAAGCTGCTCTCATTGGGTTTCTTTCTTTCTGCCCTTCGGACGCAAATGTTACTTACAGTAGATCAATTGTCACTTGGTCTGATTTCCTGTAGAAAAAGAGGAGAAAAGCAGATGCCCATCCAGGATGGGCTTTGACTGGACCCTTGGAAGTGGGAGGGCTACCTTGCACGCCCATCAAGTCCAGTCCATTGAAGTCTCGTCATCTTTAAGTCCAGCATCCATATAAGGATCCACTCACCAGCATGGTCCCTGGGTTGCTCCAGCTTGACCCAACAGGCTTGGCTGTGAGGCAAACTCTCAGCCAATCTAGGGCTGGTCACTCGGCTGTTTCCCTGAGTTTGCACTCAGCAGGACTGGCGGTGAATCACCCCTCAGGCATGTGGCAGCAACATATCACAAAGCGGAGATGGGGTCAGATGACCCTAGGCTCAATTATTTTCACAATGCCAGCAGAGCTGCAGATGAGTCTGAGCAACAGCACTACCGAGCCAGGAACCCTCCTGCTGCCTTGCAGTGCAACTAACTATAGCAACTACCAGACCTTGCCCCTGCCCCTGCTCCTCTGCCTGCTCCTGTAACAGAGTTGCTTCAGCCCTGCCCTTGCCCTGGACTAGCCTTATTCCAGTCTCATCACTGACCCGCTCCAGCCTGGACTCTGTCTTCTTATCCTCCTAAATCCTGACACCTGGCTCTGGTCTCTATCCTCATTTGGCTGCAGACTTTGATCTCAGTTTTGATGCTGATCCTACCCTAGATCGTGATTCAGTACAACCCCTAGCTCAGGCCCAACATTAAACCGAGCTGTGACTCATGATCCAACCACTAGGTAAGATTGTTGGAAGCAAGGCCTGATATATCAGTCTAGTTTCTTATTTTTCATACCCTTCCCTTGCAGCTAAAACTGAATTTTCCACTTTAAAATCAGAAAACTCCATTCTGGAATGGAAGCAGAAACAGAGAATCTGATATTTAAAAATTCGGATAGGGGCAGAATTTGGAGCCAAGGAGAGGTGGAGTACAAAGACAATGGGAGGAGAGATAGTGTCTCTGGAAGGGATAGGAAGAAAATACACTGATATTTGGAGGACAATGAAGAGGGAATAAGAGAAGAATTGCACCCTCAGCAAGTTCGCAGATGACACTAATCCAGGGGGAGAGATAGATACTTTGGAGGGTAGGGATAGGATTCAGAGGCACCTAGACAAATTGGAGGATTGGTCCAAAAGAAATCTGATGAGGTTCAACAAGGACAAGTGCTGAATCCAACACTTAGGAAGAAAGAATCCCATGCACTGCTACAGGCTGGGGTCTTACTGTCTAAGCAGCAGTTCTGCTGAAAAGGACCTGGGGATTACAGTGGATGAGAAGCTGGATATGAGTCAGTAGTGTACCCTTGTTACCAAGAAGGCCAATGGCATATTGGGCTGTATTAGTAGGAGCTTTGCCAGAAGATTGAAGGAAGTGATTATTCCCCTCTTTTTGGCACTGGTGAGGCCACACCTGGAGTATTGCTTCCAATTTTGGTCCCCCCACTACAGAAGGGACGTGAACAAATTGGAGAGAGTCCAGCGGAGAGCAACAAAAATGATTAGGGGGCTGGGGCACATGACTTAGGAGGAGAGGCTGAGGGAACTGAATCATAGAATCATAGAATATCAGAGTTGGAAGGGACCTCA
>NW_024958685.1:626098-638363 GCF_000241765.5 Chrysemys picta bellii
CGGACATGTCCGGCTTTTGGGGATTTCCCCCCCGGACGGGGATTTGGAGCCCAAAAAGCCGGACATGTCCGGGAAAATCCGGACGTATGGTAACCCTAGGCTACAGGAACTGGTTATGACCATTCCTGACCCCAAAGCTTCATTCTTCACTGCTACAGAGGAATTCAAGTGACACTCTCCTATTCCCCCAGAAGCCCATGTGACTTTCCTCCCACCCCCACCCCGGGGCTTTCAGCACAAGATTTCTTCTTGCTGCTAACCAACCCTGGGATAGATTCTGCCACATTAAAGAAATCATTCCCCAGTAGAAATGGTGCAAAACTGTGTGCCACCATTACAACAGTCAGCTGAGTCTACAAATCACCAGTTTCTATGTGTACCTTAGCTAAAAGTGCAAGGACTTTGTAACCACCCACCAGTTCTAATTCTGCCATTTTTCTGGGCAACAAATCCTTCTCCTGGATCAGGTCCCTCCTGACCACAGAAATCTCTGCACCAGTGTCCCTCCATCCTAGGAGTGCTTTCCCATAAAGTTTAACAGCATGCATATGCTCACTGCTTGGTTGTGTAGAAGCAACCTTTACAAATTCTGTCTGGAAAGAAGCAGTAATCTGTCTCTGAGAAGCAGCAGCTTCATGTGTTACCTGCTGCCTGTTACCACTCAGCCAAGGACAATTATTCCTCAGGTGCTCAGTAGACTTACAATGATAGCACTTCTTGGGCTCCTTTGCTTGTACGGGAGATTTGGGACCAGTAACAGGGGAATGGGCAGGTGAACGCCCGGCCTCCTTTTTCCCAGGGGTAAAACGGTGATTCTGCTTTCTACCAACCCTGTACCCCTCTGCCAGTGGTTTATGTTTAATTGCTTCTTGTGACTGCTCAAAAGAGTCTGCAAACCCAGCCAATCCGCCCACTGCATCCACCTTTTTGTCCCATAAATACTGTTTTACATCATCACTGCACATATTCAGGAATTGTTCCTGAATAACCAAATCACACATTCCTTCAAAACTTGTAATGCCTTTTCCCCTCACACACTTATCTAACAAATTTCTCATTTAATTTACATAAGCCACATTACTCAATCCAGATCCCCTCTTAAGACTCCTGAATTTAACCCTGTAGGTTTCAGTTGTAATCTGAAACTGTTTCAAAACCAGTTCCTTAAATTTTCCATAGTTTGAAGCATCATCAATAGGCATCTTATTGAATATGTCCAGAGATCTGCCAGTCAATTTTTCTACCAATGTGGTCATCTTTTGATCTTCAGGGATTGCATGGAGAGTGCACGGTCTTTCAAAGGTGATGAAATATTTGGCGATATCACTGGACTCATCATACTGCGGACATAATTGTTCCCATTTGTGGATTTTTGGGGAGGTGGAGCCAGCTGCTGGAGGGTTTTGTCTCTTCCACTCCATAACAGACAGTTCATGCTTCTGGGCCTTTATTTCTCTGTCTCTTAACTCCAGGGCTCTATTGTGAGCAGCTTTCTCCCTGCCTGCCTCTGCTTCCATAGCCCTTTTGTGGGCAGCTTCCTCCCTGGCTGCCTCTGCTTCTTTGAGCTTCAATTGAAAATTCCAGTCTGGCCAGCTCTAGTTTAGTAGCTGCCTCACTGGTAGTCATTTTCCTGCTTTCTTGTGCTGGGCCACAAGCGTCTGCAGTTTACTGTAACTGAGATGCACTCAGCTCAGGGGCTTCTTAGTTAACAGAGACTTTCCCAGTGCCCAGTGTTCAGCCCTTCTGGGCAATTTGCAACCTGTGCAGTTCTAGCTTCTTCTGATCTTCACTCTTACTTATTTTGCTTCCTTTTCTGTCCCTATTTCCCTTACGTGAAATCGCAAACAGAAATAACAAACAAGTAATCACTTTGTCTGTTCTCCAGCCACAACACCCAAAACTCACTTAAAATCACTACCAGTATCTCAAAGCAACCAGCTGTGCACAGATCCTGCTCGACTATGCCACTGTGATGGGTTGGGTCACAGAAACCCCCTTGGGAACTGCCACCTGATCATAGAATCATAGCCTGTCTGGTTGTTCCAGACACACTAGCCTGCTACACAAACAGACCAAGGTCTGAACCCAGGACTGGTGCAAGCACTAGGCAAACTAGGCGGTCACCGAGGGTGCTGAGATTTGGGGGTGAAAAGTGGTGCCTAAAAATAGGACCAGATAGCAATCAAGATGCAGGCTGCAGATTGCAGACTGTAGGGAGGATGTAGATAAGAACCACACTCCCAATGAATTGCTCTCCTGCCATTTAGACAGCCAGCCATTAGGGAAGTCCTTTGATTAGATCGCAGACTATAGGGAGAAGGACATGATAAGAACCATGCTCCCAGTGAATTGTTCTCCGACTCCTGTCTCCTGCCATTTAGAAAGCCAGTGAAGTCCTTTGATTGTGAATCGATAATTGTACAGATTGCTGTTTTGGTAGGTACATTATTACAGTACTAGCTCCTCTGTCTTGTAGATTGCACAGCAACAGCCAGAAGGAGAGTGGAACAGCTTGTGGCGGGAAGTGTAAGAACCCCTGCTGGGGCTGAGCTGTGCTGTCAGTATGGTGCAAGCGGGGCCAGCTTGCACATGGCATGCTCCTCAGAGAGCGGGCTGCAGGTTTTCCAGGGCAGAAACTCTGCTCACTGGGGAGAGAAGGGAGGGAGGCTGCGGCTGGCAGCTCTGTGGGCTCTCTTGCGTGGAGGGGCAGCTAAGTCACTTTAACCCACCTCCCTGCGCCCCAGCTTTCTACCCTCCCAACCCTGCTTTGGTGTGAGGTCCGCACACTCTCTGCCTTCACAGTCCTGCCTGCTCCACACACCCCTGCTGGAGCAAGAGCCCAGCATTCAACTCCCCAGCCCGGGTGCAGGATGGACTCATGAAGGCAAAGCAGGCCACGCTCCCATTGCCCTGTTGCAAGTGCACTTGGCCCGCTGCTGCTGCATGCCAGGGACTGGAGAGGAGAGTGCCCATTTCACCTTGCGGCTCTTTGAATCCTACCCCGCCCACCGCCCCCCTCCACACCCAAACCTGGTCTGCGCTTCCCTTCCCCTCCCCAGCCAAACCCAAACCCCCACTGACCGAACCCGGTCTGCTTCCCTTCCTCACCTAACACCTCACCTAACCCACTGACTCAACCCGGTCTGCTTCCCTTCCGCTCCCCAGACAAACCCAATCCCGCACTGACCCGAACCCAGTCTGCTTCCTTCTCCTCGTGGCCAAACTTGAACCATCACTGACCAAATCCGGTCTGCTTCCCTTCTCCTCCCCAGCCAAACCCAATCCTCCCAGTGACCGAACCTGGTCTGATCCCCTTGGACTCCCCAGCCAAACCCAAACCCCCACTGACCGAACCCAATCTGCTTCCCTTCCCCACCTAACCCGATACCCCACTGACTCGGTCTGCCAATGTGTACATACGGTAGAACATAATCTTTGCAAAAATATGTTACGTGGCATATCTAGCATAAAACATATTACAGTTATGTCCTATTTACACTCATAAGCATATTTCTATAAAGCATTATGGGGTGCAACCTCACACCATTAATGGTGGTTTGGAATCTTGATGGCACCCATCAGCTAGGACAATGGGTTGTAAATGGCTCTGTTTACTTGCAAGCCTTCCTGTGAGTCATATCAGGAAGTCTGAAGACTTGGCGTTTCACAGGACATGTGACCATGTCACGTGGTACTGACATCCATCTTAAACCTGGTGCTTTTCCATTTAGAAGGAGGGGTGGGGACCCAGAGAGACAAAAGATCCCCGCCTTGTGCCAAAGCTATATAAGGGGGTGGAAAAGAACAAAGTGGGTTCCAGTCATGAGAATTCCCCTAGTTACCGCATGAGCTGGAGCTAACAAAAACTGTACCAGGGAACGGATTGAGCCCACACTAGGAAGGAGTCTACTCTGAAAAAAAGCTTATTGGAACATCGCTGAGGGTGAGATTTTATCTGTAATCAGTTTCTTAATGTATTAGGATTAGACTTGCATGTTTTGTTTCATTTTGCTCGGTAACTTACTTTGTTCTGTCTGTTTATTACTTGGAATCCCTTAAATCCTACTTTTTATACTTAATAAAATCACTTATGCTTATTATTGAACCCAGAGTTAGTGACTAATACCCGGGGAGCAAAGAGCTGTGCATATCTTTCTATTAGTGTTATAGGGGGCCGACAATTTATGAGTTTACACAGTATAAGCTTTATACAGAATAAAATAGATTGATTTGGGGTTTGGATCCCATTGGGAGATGGGTGTCTGGGTGTTGAAGACAGGAGCACTTCTTAAGCTGTTTTCAGTTAAGTCTACAGCTTTGGGGCGCGTGGTTCAGACCTGGGTCTGTGTTTTCAGCAGGCTAGCATGTCTGGCTCAACAAGGCAGGGTTCTGAAGTCCCAAGCTGGCAGGGAAAATGGGCTCAGAGGTAGCCTGAGCACATCAGGTGACAGTCCCAAGGGGGTCTCTGTGACCGAATCCATCACAGTCCACCTTCTATAACACTGATAGAAAGATATGCACAGCTGTTTGCTCCCCCAGGTATTAATCACTTACTCTGGGTTGATTAATAAACAAAAGTGATTTTATTAAGTATAAAAAATAGGATTTAAGTGGTTTCAAGTAATAACAGACAGAACAAAGTAAGTCACCAAGCAAAATAAATCAAAAACGCACAAGTCTAAGCCTAATACATTAGGAAACTGATTACAGATAATATTTCACCCTCAGAGATGTTCCAATAAGCTTCTTTCACAGAGTAGACTCCTTCCTAGTCTGGGCCCAATCCTTTCTCCTGGTACAGTCTTTTTTAGATCGAGCAGACATCTCAGGTGGTAAGCAGGGGTTTTCTCATGACTGGCAGCCCCTTTTGTCCTGCTCCACCCCCTTTTATATCTTTGGCACAAGGCAGGAATCTTTTGTCTGTGCTTGTCCCCACACCCGTGTCATCAATGGAAAAGTACAAGGTTTAAGATGGATTCCAGTATCATGTGACATGGTCTGTAAGGGCACTGTAAGACCCCTAGTCTCCATTCTTCCTGGGTTGGCTTACAGTTACACAGGAAGGCTTGCAGCTAAATAAACCATTTACAACCAATTGTCCTAGTCAATGGGCACCATCAAGATTCTAAACCACCATTAATGGCCCACATTTTGTATAATTACAATAGGACCTCAGAGTTATACTTCATATTTCTAGCTTCAGATACAAGAATTATACATGGATACAAATAGGAGGAATATATTCAACAGTTTATAACCTTTGTTATGATACCTTACAAGAGACATTTTGCATAAAGCATATTCTAGTTACATCATATTCACACTCATGAGCATATTTCCATAAAACATATGGAGTGCAACATCACACCTGTTTCATCCTGAAATGTGGACTTCTCATTCTCCTGCTTCAGAAGACTTAAAAATTATCTTCGATCATCTATAGCCTCCCCCAAAACCGTCAGAGTGCCTCCCCAAAAGCACCAACTGGCAAAAACAAAAGTCAGCACCTATGCATTGTAGTCATATTGCATAAAAACCACTGAAATCTTTGGTAAAACTCAAAGTCTTTATTTTTCATACCAGTCTAGTTTCTCATTTTTCATCCCCACTCCTCAAAGCGGAAACTGAATTTTCTACTTTAAAATCAGAAAATTCCACTCTGGAATGGAAGCAGAAACAGAGTATCTGATATTCAACCATTCTAATAGTGAAAGAATTTGGAGTGGAGGAGAGGTGGAGTACTGAGACAAGGAGAGGAGAGATAGTGTCTCTGGAAGGGATGGGGAGGAAATACACTGGTATTTGGAGGATGATGAAGAGGGGATGAGGGAGAAGAAGGAGGAGGAAAAGGGGATGATACTGCATTACATGTCTCCAATTCTTGGAGGTGGCAGGTACAATTGTTTCCTTATATGGCACCTTTTCCATATGGAGGTCTGCAGAGGTTACTATGATGGATTATATGCAACTTGCAGCTACCACAAAATATAGTAACAGCCTGAGCACCCTGCCTGAGTCCATAGCTGTGTGATAAGGGGGGTGAGGGATGCCCTTTAAGGGAAAAGGAGGGCCCTAGAATATCAGTGTTGGAAGGGACCTCAGGAGATCATCTAGTCTAATCCCCTGCTTAAAGGGAGATCAATCCCCAGACAGATTTTTACCCCAGTTCTCCCAAATAGCCCCCTCAAGGATTGAACTCATAACACTGGGTTTAGGAGACCAATGCTCAAACCACTGAGCTATCCCTCCCCCCTAGAGGAGGGAGAGGCTGTCCTTAAGGATAGAGAGAAGTCTTTTGTTACTGTCTTTAGACTGTTGAGAATTGTAGCTCCACATGTTCCAAATCTGACCTTGTCACATGTGGGATTCTTTGTAGTGTCAGTATCATAGAAAAAGGGTGGCCTGTTAAAGGTGACCGGCAGATGGACAAAACTAGGCTTGTTCTCTTTTCAGTTTTTTCACGATGGAGAAAATAGGTTTGAAATTGATTGTTTTCTTCTTCTCCTTTGTTCTGCTTATACTTTTACATTAAAATACCTTTCAGCCAAGGCAGGACATTCTATTTTGTATGGAGAGCTGGTGAAATAGCTACATCACAAAAGCTAAGAAAGCAAACACTGAGTTGTTGAAAGGGAAAGATTTTGTATTTTGAATGTTCAATTTTTTTTATCTGTTTAACTTCAATGACTAAGTAAACTTTGGGAGAAAGGAAATCTTAGTGTAACCCTTTTGCCCATCAGAGTTGGGAGCAACAAGGGCTGGGTTCAGTATCTAGGGGTTCCTTTTCAATAACACAATGCAAAACCAGCTCGAGCTCCCACCCAGTGACCTGGGACAATTACACACCTCCCCCTTGGGTGCGTCTAAGAGGCAATACTTCCCCTCTGGCAAGCACAGAGTCTGAGTGTAGCAAAAGACTTTTAATAAAAGAGGGAAACAATGCGGCATTATGTTGGGGAAACATCACAAACAGGATTCATAACACAAACCATAAGCAAAGACCCACCCCCAAGTAAGTTTGGCAATGTCCTTTTCCCCCCAGCGTCTTGAGTCCAGCAATCCAAAAGTCACCCCACCCACAGTTTCTGTCCTTGGTCAATGCAGCCCCAGAGTTCAGAAGTTCATCTGCAAAAGTTTACCTCCCAGTCTGGGTGGAAGAGGGGGAGATATGGGGGCACTTTACACATTCCACTGCTTAGGTCAACAACCAATTGCTACTCACCTCCACCAGCCATCCTCTCAGCTAGCTGCTCATCAATATATCTTCAGCTCCCCTCCCCCTTAACACAGCTCCTAGTGAGATCAGCTGTTATTAGGGGACCCTCACTGCTGGCACACTCAAAACCACTAGCCCAAAGCAGGGCTAATACTTAGACTTATGGATCAGTGATTTCAGCTTTACAGTTTATAACAAGACTCCTAATGGAGTCAAAATTAGCTCTGTTATTACATAGGGAAGGGAGGAAAGGGGTTAAAGTAGTGTTTAGGTACCTGAGACCATACCCAATACAACTACATATACCTAACCTTTCTCAATTCACTGGGCTTTGGAACCTATGTCCCTTGCCAAGCAAGTGCTACTTAGTTGAGGGCGAGTCCCTCAGTCATAAAATGCCAAGTACGGTTCTACTGTCCTTGACTCACATAACCAGGATAACAACACTTTATTACTCCTTACCCAATAACAAAGAGACTGGGGAACCCACAGCAGCCAAAGTGACCATTTGGGCAAGCAGTCCCATCGTGCTAGGCAAGGTGGGTGTGCCCATGCAAACGAGATCAGCCCTTGAAGTCCTTTTCCAAAGCTCACCACCAGATGTCAGGGTAGAGCTCATTCTGACCCTGCTTACATCAGTAAAAGGGTTTTGAAGCTCATTAAATTCACCCTCTGATACCCCATCAAATCCACTCAAAAACACCAGAGAGGCCAGAGATGACATTATGATTAATTATTATTTAACATTAACCACAGTGACTGTGATCATGCCTAATGGCCTGCCAAGAATGGGGCCTCACTGTGTTCGGCACTGCGCAAACTCAGAGGAGCAGATAGTCTCTGCCTCAAAGGACTGACAATCTAACTAGTCCAGACAGACATATGGTGTGGAAAGGACTAATACAACCAACAGTGTGATGCCACAATTTGTTTTCCTTTTCTTTCTTTCTTTTTCGGAGGGGATTAGCTAAAAGTAAAGGGATGGGGGATGTTAAAAAGAGGGGATCAAGGGAGACAAGGTAGTGGTGTAGAAGAGGATAAAGGTGAACAGAAGGGCAGTTAGTCTGAGAAGCAGAGGATTGGAGGGAGGGGACAGGAGGGGGTTGGAATGAATAGCCAGTCAGCACAAGACATGTCCTCCTCCTCCTCCCACATTTGGTGTTAAGTTAGGCAGCCTTTAAACACACCTACAGCTTTGGACTCACAGCACATCAGGCAGAGCAATGCCTTGTCCATTGCTCGCTCTGGGGTTTAGGAAGGAAGGCATCTGGGAACATCAAGTGAGGCAGCTGTGCACATACTCAGAGGCAGAAATATAAGCAATTGGGGAATTTGAACAGCAATAATGTGGGTATTGAGTGGTATAGGCACCTACAGGGTTTGGCAGGAACCAAACAGTAGGTTAGTGGTTTGCAGTGTCCCCTGACAGTGGGGAGGTTTTTAAGGTCAGGCTTGACAAAAACCTGGCTGGGATGATTTAGTTGGCGATTGGTCCTGATTTGAGCAGGGGGTTGGACTAGATGACCTCCTGAGGTTCCTTCCAACCCTGATATTCTATGATTCTATGTCTTAGGCACCTAAGTCTAGGGAGAGGTGTCTAAGTCCAGTAGTAGCAAAACATGTTAGTTAGTATGTTAGCTAGCATATTTTAAAGACCACGTCTTAAGCTGGTCAATACACACCTTTAGACTACTATGAAAATATCAGCTGTCATTCTGAAGCTCCTGCAAGCAGATGTGTAACTTTATTACCATGAGTACTCCCATTGGAAGCAATTGACGTTAAGCACATGCATATCTGATTTCATGACTGAGACCTTGGGCGGATGAAATAGTTTTTTAAAAAACAGTTCTAGTGCTCCATAACTTCTGGTCTGGTGTTAATAGGGGGCTACGTTTAAGATGATCGCTGTGAATTATTTCCTTTTTCTCCAAAAATGAACGAGATTCTCCATCTTGTATTTTCTGTCTTGCTTCAAACAAAATCACAGAAATAAATCTAATGTGAGCTGCTTCAGCAATTTTTTAATATCTGAAATGGAAATATATTTCAAATAACATAATACAATCACTGAAGTTTGTAATAATTCTTGGATGATTGTTCTACTATAGATTGGATACATATACTAATTCCGATACAAGTTGGCCTGACTTTCATCATCTCCACCATCAACCTATACATCAGTTATAGACGTGAGTATTGTGGTCAGAAATTACACCTTAAAAAACATTGATTGGTATAATATATATTTTAATATATTTAGGAACCAACTGGAAATTGTATCTGAAATTTGTTACTGTTGCTGTGATCACCCATTCCTGTAACTTGTGCCGGGAGCTACCTTAATGTTCTGGAAGGCAGCATCTGTTGGGGTCGCTCAGCCTTCTCTCCCCTACCCTCCCAGAGGCGTAAAAGAGGAGCAGCCCCAACCGCCCTCAGCTCCATGTTCCTACCATAGAAAGTGCAGTGAGCTCCGATCAATCACAGATGAAATCCTCCATGTGGCTCTCATCAGCTTTCCTTCTTTCTGCCCTTCAGACGCAAATGTTATTTATAGTAGATCAGTTGTTATTGGGTCTGATTCCTAGAGAAAAAGAGGAGAAAAGCATATGCCCACCTGGCATGAGCTTTGCCTAGAGGACTCTCAGAAGCACACCCCTCAGGTCCAGTCAATTGAAGTCTAGTCACCTGTAAGTCCAGCATCCATATGAGGATCCACTCACCAGCAAGGTCCCTGGGCTGCTCCAGCTTTACCTAGCAAGCCTGGCTGTGAGGCAAACTCACAGACAAATTAGGGCAGTTCAATCAGCTGCTGCAGTTAGTGTGCATTCAGCAGAGCCTGAGGTGAGTCACTCCTCAGGTATGCAGCAGCAATTTAGCACACAGCAGAGATGGATAGATGACCAGCATCTCAGGTATTTCCACAATGCCAACAGAGCTGCAGATCAGTCTGAGCAACAGCACTACACAGCCAGAAACCCTCCTGATGCCTTGCAGTGCAACAGACTACAGCGACTCCCAGTCCTTTCCCCTACCCATTCTCCTCTGCCTGCTCCTCCTCCTGCTCCTGTCTGAGACTTTCCTGAGCCCTGCCCTTGCCCTGCAAGAGGGCCGGCTCTAGGTTTTTTGCTGCCCCAATCAAAAAACAATTTTGGCCGCCCTCCCCTGGGTTCTCCCCCCTCCCCACCTGCACCCCCTGCCACCCCAGCCCTGGGCTTTCCCCCCCCACCCCACTCGCACCCCCTGCCGCCCCGGCCCTGGGCTTCCCCCCACCAGTGCTGACTCCGCCCACTCCCCCCCTCGCCTCCAGCCAGTCCGGCACTGGTAGGGTCGGGGTAAGCTGCGGGGCTTCTGGGCCACGCCTCAGCCCAGGGTCCCTCCAGCCAGGGCTCCCACCTCCAGGACCAGCCAGGACCCGGGAGAGCGGAGCCAGGGGACCGCCCCAGCAGGGGGCTGAGGAGCCAGGGCAGGGTAGCCCCAGAGGGAGCAGAGCCCCAGAGAGTGGGATGCGGGCCCTTCATGGCAGCACCCCACCCTCTGTGGCCCCGCTGCTGCTCCTGGCCACCCTGTCACAGTCCCTGGGTGGCTCGGGCTTCTTCGCCCAGCCCCGGTTGCGGCGCTGGGGGGTGGCTGCCCTGTGGCATCTGCAGGTGGCTCCGTGTGCCCCGAGGGGCGGCCCCTAGCCCAAGTGTCCCCCTCTAGGAGCCTGCCCAGCCCAGCCACAAGGTGTGGGCGCTGCTCCCCCATGGCGTGAACACAGCAGCCCCAGAGTGCCCCCCACACACGACGTGCTGCTGCTGCCAGGACTGGCTCTAGGCTTTTGCTGCCCGAAGAAAAAAAGAAGAAGAAAAAAAAAAAGACGGCCAGAATGCCGCCCTTGAAAATGTGCCACCCCAAGCATGTGCTTGGTTTGCTGGTGCCTAGCGTCGGCCCTGCCCTGCACCAGGCTTATCTCCAGCCTCGTCTCCATCTTCTGATCCCCTCTAAACCCTGACCACCTGGGTCTGGTTCTGATCTCCGTTTGGCTGCAGACACTTATCTAGGTTTTGACACTGGCCTGTCTCTGGATCATCATTCCAGGAACAACCTTAGCCTAGGCCCAACCTTACACCAAGCACTGAATTATGGTCCAACCACTAGGCAAGATTATTAGAGGCAGGGCATGACATACCAGTCTACTGTGTCATTTTTCATTCCCTCCCCTCGCAGCTAAAACTCAATTTTCCATGTCAAAATCAGAAAACTCTATTCTGGAATGGAAGCAGAAACAGAGAATCTGACATTTAAACATTTAGATAGCGGAAGAATTTGGAGTGGAGGAGAGGTGAAGTACTGAGGGAAGGAGTGGAGAGAGTTTGTCTCTGAAAGGGACAGGAAGAAAATACACTGATATTTGGAGGATGAGGAGAAGGAGATGTTATTGCATGGCCATGTACAAGTAATTACAGATCTATGCTAATTACAGAGACATATGCTAGATATGTTCAAAGGAAAACTCCGCTCACTAGAACCGCGTATCTGAAGAATATCACTAGCAGCAAACCTTTGGAGCTGATATCCATTGACTTCTTGTCTTTAGAAGTGGATAAGAGGAATGTTGGGAACATTTTAGTAGTGACTGACCATTTTACACTTTATGCGCAGGCATATCTCACACATAACCAGAGGGCCACCACCATCGCTCAAGTGTTGAGGGAGAAATATTTTTCAGTGTATGAGTTCCCAGATCATATACACTCTGAACAGGGGTGGAATTTTAAGAGTCACCTTCCAAAGGAGATGCTGAGGATGGCAGGAATTTTAAAAGTCTAGGGCAATGCCTTATCACCTGCAAGATGATTCTCAGCCAGAGAATCAGAGAATCATAGAATATCAGGGTTGGAAGGGACCTCAGGAGGTCATCTAGTCCAACCCCCTGCTCAAAGAAGGATCAACCCCCAACTAAATCATTTTAATTGGTTTAATTTGAACTCTGTTAGATATGTTGGGGACTTTAGGGCTAGAGCAGAAGGCAACCTGGAGCCAGCATGCTGCATTTATGATGCATGC
>NW_024958685.1:712951-735063 GCF_000241765.5 Chrysemys picta bellii
TTCCTGGGGGCGGGGCTTGCAGCAAGCCCCGCCCCCAGGAATCGGGCCCCGCTCTTGCTAAAGCCGGCCCTGGTTCTAAGCATGTTTCTGTACAGATATGTTCCTGTGCTTTTTCAGGGAGTTTCTTGAGCAGATAGTGTAGTTTCTTTTGGTAATCATCAGTGGGATCAGAGGATAATGGCCTGTAGAATGTGGAGTTAGAGAGCTGCCTAGCAGCCTCTAGTTCATATTCCAACTTATCCTTGATGATGACAGTACCTCCTTTGTCAGCTTTTTTGATTATGATGTCAGAGTTGTTCCTGAGGCTGTTGATAGCATTGTGTTCAGCATAGCTGAGGTTATGGGGCAAGTGATGCTGCTTTTCCATAATTTCAGCCCGCGCACGTCGACGGAAGCAATCTATGTAGAAGTCCAGTCTGTTGTTTCGACCTTCAGGAGGAGTCCACGCAGAATCCTTCTTTTTGTAGTGTTGGTAGTAAGGATTCTGTGGGTTAGTATGTTGTTCAGAGGTGTGTTGGAAGTATTCTTTGAGTCAGAGACGGCAAAAGTAGGATTCTAGTTCACTGCAGAACTGTATCATGTTCGTGGGCCTGGAGGGACAAAAGGAGAGGCCACGAGATAGGACAGATTCTTCTGCCAGGCTAAGAGAATAGCTGGAAAGATTAACAATATTGTTGGGTGAGTTAAGGGAGCTACTATTGTGGCTCCTTGTGACATGTAGCAGTTTAGACAGCTTAGTGTCTTTTTTCTTTTTTCTTTTTTCAAAACAAAGTTTGTGTTGTAAATGGCTTGTCTAATTTTTGTAAAGTCTATCCATGAAGAAGTTTGTGTGGAAGGCTGGTTTTTCATGAGAGTATCCAGTTTTGAGAGCTCAGTCTTAATCTTTCCCTGTTTGCTGTATAGGATGTTGATCAGATGGTTTCGCAGTTTCTTTGAGAGTGTGAGACACAGTCTCTCAGCACAGTCTGTGTGATATGTAGATTGTAATGGGTTTTTTACCTTTAGTCCTTTTGGTACGATGTCCATCTGTTTGCATTTGGAAAGGAAGATGATGTCTGTCTGTATCTGTACGAGTTTTTTCATGAAGTTGATGGATTTCCACTTGATACGGCTAAATGCAGCGCCTTGCATAATGACAGGTTTCAGAGTAGCAGCCGTGTTAGTCTGTATCCGCAAAAAAGAACAGGAGTACTTGTGGCACCTTAAAAAGCAACAGAGGGTCCTGTGGCACCTTTGAGACTAACAGAAGTACTGGGAGCATAAGCTTTCGTGGGTAAGAACCTCACTTCTTCAGATGCAAGTAATGGAAATCTCCAGAGGCAGGTATATATCAGTGTGGAGATAACGAGGTTAGTTCAATCAGGGAGGGTGAGGTGTTCTGCTAGCAGTTGAGGTGTGAACACCAAGGGAGGAGAAACTGTGGCACCTTAGAGACTAATAAATTTATTTGAGCATAAGCTTTCATAGGCTACAGCCTACTTCATCAGATGCATAGAATGGAACACACAGAAAGAAGATATTTATACATACAGAGAACATGAAAAGGTGGGAGTAGCCATACCAACTGTAAGAGGCCAATCAATTGAGATGAGCTATCATCAGCAGGAGAGAGAAAAAAACCTATGAAGTGATCATCTCAATGATGAAGTACTCATCTTACGGTAAAGACATTCAATAATACCATGCTTTCTCTTCCATTCATTTTCCCTTTGAGTGTATGAAGGAGACTAGCATAAGATATTTATGGTGTTTATTTTTTCATGATAAAATTTATTTTCATGAAATGGTGTGGATTGTTAATTTGGTAAATTGTTTTGAGCAGATAAAAATTCTATCTATTGTAAATGTGCACTACTGTGAATTTCTCTATGAATTTCAACAAATGCTTTATTTCATATTCTCAGCCACACTGCCGCTTTTTCACGTTGCTCTCACTACGCAAATTACTCCTCCGCCCCTCAGAAAATTAATCTGAGCACTAGGGGATTGCCCTTGCATTGGGGAATCTTTGTATGGTGCACAGCCACTATACATGCTCCTATATCACCCTCCTTCTGGTCCAGTGCAAGGGGATAGCTATCATTAAGGAAACATGTTTTGGCATCCATACTACTTGCCTTCTGCAGTATCCATAGGATCTGTTGTTAACCCAGAACAGTTTAGAACATCCTTCAGGCTGCTATATTCAATGCTAACATCCCACTGCTGAGCCAGCTTGGAATTGTAGCATATGATGTAAACAGAACCTTATATTATTCCACCATCCCACCCCCACCACTAGCTTCATTGGATGTTCTTTAGACACAGCTCTGGACTTCCCTTATAACCTTCAGCCCAGTGGTTAGGGCACTGAGGTGGGAAAACCTAGTTCAAATCCCTGCTCAGGTTTAGGAAGAGAGTGGGAACTAGGTCTCCCACATTCTGGTGAGTGCCATAACCACTGGCCTTGGTTACAGATGGCTTCTGTGTATATGTAGCAGGATCTTTGGCTGAGAACAGCAGTTGCATACTTTGTCCATTTTTGAAGTAAGGAACAATTCTGTTCTGATTGACTCTGCATGCATCTCCACTGATTTTCACAGGAGCCATTTGTACGTCTCCAAGGGAATGTTTTGTGAATGCTTAAATATTCATGTTCTTTTTCAGAAAAACTGCAAGAATTTTCTAAGTACTTATGGGATTGTCTAGGAGTTTCAAAGAAATAAAATAAAATTCATAAAAAATATAAACAAATACATAAAATCAAAATAGCTCTATAATGGAAAAATGTTATTTCTTGAACTTTGTCTTCTCCTTGCCTCCCTCTCCTCTCAGCTCAGAAATGTTTCATACTGCCCAAGGATCACATTCTTCTTTATACTTTGTGCTGATTTTGCATCTCCAACTAAGGAGACCTTGGGCCTGATTTTCAAAGCTGCTGAGCACCCACAACTCCAAATAAAGTAAACAGGAAACAGGTTCTATGGAGTCAAGAGGCCTTTATGTACACAGTGACAATCAGTGGCCTCTATTGAAAATTTAAGTCCCAGTTGTGCACCAGCAAAAGGGAGCTCAGCTGAAACTTTGAATAGACCTTTCCATTTTACTTCGTTTTTATAATTCTGTCATTTTTTTCCAAAACAAAGCCATTTTTCTCTTTTCTCACATTCCAATGTTTTTGTCAACTTTCCCCTTCTATCTTCCCCCCCGTATGCCAAGTTCTTTCTCTCCCTGTCTCTTTTTTAGTCCTTTAATTACTCATCAACTGAGATCATATAATGATAAATGCATTTGGTTTTCTAGGTATTCTTTTCATTATTAAGATATTATATGTATCCATGTCTCCTTGCCATCCCAGGTAGAATCCTTGGTGCACTTTGTTCGGTGCCATGCTTCAAACACTTAACTTAGGGTATGTCTACACTTAAAATGCTACACTGGCACAGCTGTGTCACTGCAGAGGCCACATTGTACTGCATTACTGTGTACATCACCGCTCCCAATGGCAGGGATTCTTCCATTGGTATAGGTCACTCATCTCTCTAAGAGACAGTAGTTGAGGGCTTGTCTACACTTATAGTGCTGCAGCTCTTAGTGAAGACACTACTACGCTGACAGGAGAGCCTCTTCCTTCAGTATCAGTTCTCCATGCCCACAAGAGGCAGTAGCTATGTCAGAAGCCCTCCCATCAACATAGAACTGTCTACACCAGGGGTTAGGTTGGTATAATGGCTTCACTTAGGGGAGTGAATTTTTCACACCTCTGAGTGAAGTAGTTATGCAGAACTAATTTTCTAGTCTACTCCAGGCCTTAATGTTAGAATTCTCTGCAACAGAGTAAGTTACATCATGATAAATTTGGGCTTTGATCTTTTTAAACTTCGTTTTTAGCTTCTCACTAACCATATTCATGCACCACAGAAAAGTTGTGTTAGTCACTTTCAGCTGAATTTTGAATAATGACTGCTTTGACTCTTTTTTTTTCTTGTCCCATAGGTGATCTTCAGGAGAAACTGAGTAAGTTGGACTTGCTTTGTGAACAATTTCACTCACACAGATGCAAGTTATGTGCTGAAACCATTGCTGTATTCATCTCACTGCCCTTTAAAAAGTCAACCTTTATTTGGATGGGTCCCTCTTTGGTTTGAGAGTTTTTCTTTCAAAAAATTAATGAAGGGGATTAATGCATCTAGTTAATTTTCTGTCACAAGTCAGTGTGCTAAAAATAGCAGTGTGGACAGAGTGGCAGAAGCAGCAGGTTGGGCTAGCCATCTAAGCACAATGCCGCCTGGCTCCCATGAACAGATAGCTTTAAATTAGGATTCTATGGCACATATTGCATATTGAAAGACTTTGTATTCTTTTAAACCAAATTTTTATCTTTGGTTTTAGGCAAGCTTGAAAAACAGGACATTAGGTTGACTTCATTTTTTTTAGTTTAGTTTTAACCCAATGGAGTACAAATTACCTACAGAATGTTGATATCACAATAGTTCCTTCGACAGACTGAGGGTTCAAGCCATTGTCAATACACTGTCTGTGATAATGGGTGGATGGGAGAAGGGCATTTGTAAAGAGGAGTTAGTGGGGTGTGGGCTGGGTCTCCAATTTTATGAGTGAACAGTGCCTTTGTTTAGTCACGGAATGCAAAATTCTGAACTGTTACTGTTGAGTTTGTGTGATGTGTTGGGCGTGGTATGTAAAAAACGGGGATGAATGAGAAATGTGGCAGCTGATGACCGGGGAAGACAGCTCCTTCAGCGAGGTAAGGTAATACCAGGTCATCCACTTTCTAATTGAAATCGCACTGTACTTTTCAGACCAACTCGAGAATGAACTTGGTAAGTTCTCTTTGATTTCTTAACTTCTAGTATCCTTCAGAATAATGTGTTTAAATGAAAACAGGTATTTCTTCATTTCATTAACTTTGCTCAATCCAAGGAGAGCAAATTACTCCGCAGATTTCTTTTTAACCCCCTAACAGAACTGTGATAACTTTCTCTCCCACCAAGTTGATTCATCATCCTAGAATATTTGTATTTATTTTCTCTCTAGTCTAAAATTGAAGGAATGATTTTCAGAATCACTGTATAGTATGCACATTCAATATTCCCATGCCTTTTCTTCTGTTCATTTTACCTTTGAGTGTATGTAGGAGGCTAGCATAAAATGTCTATTGTGTTAAATTTTTCATGATATTGTGTGTTAGAAATTGAGACTTACTTCCCGGACCAGAAAATAACCGTTGGGGATGTTGAAATGCCAATAGTTATCCTTGGGGACCGAGCCTACCCCTTAATGTTGTGGCTCATGAAGCCATACACAGGCATATTGGCCAAACTGGACAGTCCCTCCGCATAAGAATAAATGGACACAAATCGGACATCAGGAATGGTAACATACATAAGCCAGTAAGCTTAACGGAGAAAGCTTCAGTGAGCTTAAACACAAAAAGGAAGCTTACAAGAAGTTTCAGAGTAGCAGCTGTGTTAGTCTGTATCCACTTGCATCCGAAGAAGTGGGCTGTAGTCCACAAAAGCTTATGCTCTAATAAATTTGTTAGTCTCTAAGGTGCCACAAGTACTCCTGTTCTTCTTACAAGAAGTGGAACCTTGGACAGATGACTAAGGGGGAGTATAAAAAACATTGCTCGAGTGTGCAGGGGTGTAATCAAGAAGGCCAAAGCACAATTGGAGTTGCAGCTAGCAAGGGATGTGCAGGGTTATGTTAGCAGCTCTGTGTTCTTGGGGAACCAGGGCACAGTATACAGCCTGTCTGACTCAGCAAAGACCTCCCTGCCCTCCCCAGCTTCTGCTTGAACCAAAACTGATCAGAAGAAAGACTTACAAAAAGCAATGAAAAGGCAGTGGGAGACACACCTAAACACCTGGGATAAGGATGAAAGGATTAAGGAAACTCTCCTAGCCTCATTTGCATTAAAGATTGAGCAGGGGGTTGGACTAGATGACCTCCTGAGGTCCCTTCCAACCCTGATATTCTATGATTCTAAGGCGGCATTTCCATTAGCATACAGAATGGAGAACAGAGATTCCAAGGCAAGAACCACACAGAACTCTGGGATCAAATAAGCAGGGAAGTACTTCATGATGGGGTATCTCTGGTCCAGATGTTAATGAACCCACGCCTGCACACCCCAGCTCAATAATTATCAGACCAATTTGAGTAATAAATCCTTTATTGGTATCCAAAATAGTGAAGCTCCCTAAATGCATTGTGAGCTCCCTCCAAGGAACACCACCCAAAGCCAGGAATGATAAGCTCCCATGGTCTAGCCTGAACAAAACAACTTTGGTATTCTCCCTTGTTTACACATAAACAAATCTAGTGTTCTCCCTTGAACCGTTGTTGTTTCTCTACAAAAAATCCTACCCATGCTCAAGTAAGTGTTCTGATGCCTGGATCCAAACTCTGCATAAGTTCCATTGGGACTTCATCTTCTCCTGTCTGATCATGTTGGGGGCTGTCTCCAGCACTTCAGACCCTCAGCTACCACAACCACCTAGGACCCCCAATTGATTCAAGCTTCATGAATAGGTGAGAACCCATCTCTCTCTCTCTCTCAGTATAGTCTTCTGACCCTGACTTCAAGTATCAGGGGGTAGCCGTGTTAGTCTGTATCTACAAAAACAACAAGGAGACTGGTGGCACCTTAAAGACTAACAGATTTATTTGGGCATAAGCTTTTGTGGGTAAAAACCTCACTTCTTCAGATGCATAGAGTGAAAGTTACAGATGCAGGCATTATATATTGACACATGGAGAGAAGGGAGTTACTTTGCAAGTGGAGAACCAGTGTTGACAGGGCCAATTCAATCAGGGTGGATGTAGTCCACTCCCAATAATAGATGAGGAGGTGACAATTCCAGGAGAGGAAAAGCTGCTTCTGTAATGAGCCAGCCACTCCCAGTCCTTATTCAAGCCCAGATTAATGGTGTTAAATTTGCAAATGAATTTTAGTTCTGCTGTTTCTCTTTGAAGTTTGTTTCTGAAGTTTTTTTGTTCAATAATAGTGACTTTTTAAATCTGTAATAGAATGACCAGGGAGATTGAAATGTTCACTTACTGGCTTTTGTATGTTACCATTCCTGATGTCCGATTTGTGTCCATTTATTCTTTTGCGGAGGGACTGTCCGGTTTGGCGAATGTACATGGCAGAGGGGCATTGCTGGCACATGACGGCATATATAACATTAGTAGATGTGCAGGTGAATGAGCCCTTGATGGTGTGGCTGATGTGGTTGAGTCTTCTGATGGTATTTTTAACCTGTTACTTATCAGACATATTATTCTCTTATAATAGGTTAATTTATTAATTACAACTATACCATGCAGTAAATAGGGAGCCTGACACTTAACTCAGGCCTTGTGAATCCCACAGGGTGGCTAGCTGCCTAAAAGTTAGATGCTGCTGTAAGGGGACAGTGGGCACCTTACCAAAATGGGTTAGATTTGTAAGACTGGCCTCTCTCCATGACAGGAGAGGGGCCAAAAAGGCGTTGGGATCCTGGGACTGATAGGGCTTCTGGCCAATCAAAGCGTTTCTGATCAGGGTCAACGGCCAGTAGCCAGTACTCCAAATCAGTCTGATTGACCCAGTTGCCCAGTCGATCAGAGAGCCCAGCACAGGTACCAGACTCCATGCAGCCTTAAATCCAACCCCAAAGGGTTCTGGGGATCTGGCAGGCAAGGCCCTGCTGGTGTAACCTTGCTAAGTAGATCAGCAGGAAGGAAGTCCCCTGGAGTTACTAGTGTCCCACCCCTTCCCACAGGCAGTGAACCACACCCAGCCTGTTCTTCTGGGTCATGCCAGGGGCAGTGACAGATTGGCTGCTTCTCATCCCACCAGGATAATTTATGGTGGAGTAGGGTCCCATTTTACAGTACCCCTGTCCCTAACCCTGTTATCCTGTAGTGAACAGCATTCAACACCTAAGTCATTTGTGGACCTGAATCCTAGCTTCTCTCTCATTTGTGGTATACATCAGCACCAAAACCACCAAAATAAATAGTAATAGTGGGATCTGAATTGTTGTTAACAGAATGTCAGGTGGTGTGCATAAGGGGTGTGTATAATGGGTGTGAGCAAGTTTGGTATATAAGAAAAAACTAAAACCATACCATGGCCCAAAAAGAGCGGGTTACATGATGAGATGAGGCATTGGCTTGAGGTACAGGACAGACAAAGCAGTTCTTAGGCAGACCAATACCCTGCTCAGGTTTCTAATCAGAGGAGTTCAGAAAAGGCCTCGTGCAGATCTGTCTGTGTGTGCATTCTGTGTATATTTTAACATCCTATTTTCAGAGTCAGGAAAACCTTTAATATGGGCCTCTTTTAATTCAATGTGTGTTGTTTCTCCCTCTGATTTCAGAATGGAGAAAGGCTCGCAATAAAACAGGTAACAGAAAACACATTTCTTCCAGCATTAAGAAATAATTGTGTGCATACATCAACTAAACTAGAATCATGCCAGAAAATGCTGTTATCCTGAGAACAAATCCTGAGAGCCATGCTCAGTTTTTACACATCTGATGCTGACCTCAAACCAATTTCACACCAGTGTAACTTCATGGATCTATGTGAAGTCACTCCTAATTTACACAGATGTGAGATCAGAATCAGCCCTCAGTGAGAGTTAGATCTGGGTAAGGATTGAGGAAAGGCTAAATCAGGGCCTCAGGATTTGAAGCAGGGTAAAAACACAGATGAGGTGATGGTGATGGTGATTCCATTAATCACACTAAGGCGAGTAATGATCCCAGGAGTGATGAAAGTAGGTACTAGTGGCCAGAGTCAAATGTGTGGGATCATGATGGCATTTCATACCGATGAAGACAGTGGTGAAGTTAGCTCTGGCAGCTTATTTGTGATTGTGGCTGATTATGGTGATGATAGAAAAAATGAATATGACGTTGAGTGATGATCATCAAGGGGATGATGAAAGACACAGCTCTATTCATGGTGATTTATGGCAGATGAGCATATGCCAGTAGTGATAGTAATTTGCATTTTTATTGCAATTTTCTTCTAATAATTTAAAACTTTTTCCAAATCTTAATCCAGCCAGATCTATCCCTCACTGAGGTTGGAACTGTACACAATTTATAAAGACTGTTCAAGATATTTGAACAAGCTCACTCAATGAGCCCATGTTAAACAGGGGATTAGAACTCATGAGTCCTAATTCTCAATCTAGCCTCTAGACAAAATATTATTTTCATTACTAAAATATCCCATTAAAATATGTATTGTTCAATAATAAAGACAATAGGGAAGTTCAAAGATCCCACGTAACAGGTGCAATAATTTTTGTCTCTATGATCTGATTGACAACAGATCAAGGGACATGATCATTCCCCTCTATTCGGCATTGGTGAGGCCTCAACTGGAGTACTGTGTCCAGGGTTTGACACCACACTACAAGAATGATGTGGAAAAATTGGAAAGAGTTCAGCGGAGGGCAACAAAAATGATTACGGGCTGGAGTACATGAGTTATGAGGAGAGGCTGAGGGAACTGGGATTATTTAGTCTACAGAAGAGAAGAATGAGGGGGAATTTGATAGCTGCTTTCTACTACCTGAAAGGGGGTTCCAAAGAGGATGGATTTAGACTGTTTTCAGTGTTAGCAGATGACAGAACAAGGAGTAATGGTCTCAAGTTGCAGTGGAGGAGGTTTAGGTTGGATATTAGGGAAAACTTTTTCACTAGGAGGGTGGTGAAGCACTAGAATGGTTTACCTATGGAGGTGGTGGAATCTCCTTCCTTAGAGGTTTTTAAGGTCAGGCTTGACAAAGCCCTGGCTGGGATGATTTAGTTGGGGACTGGTACTGCTTTGAGCAGGGGGTTGGACTAGATGACCTCCTGAGGTCCCTTCCAACCCTGATATTCTATGATTGTCTGTTTGGAGATTAATGTATTTCCCAAGGCCCCAGTTCAGCACTACTTAAACAAAGGCTAAACTTTAAGCATACATAAGGGTGGCAACCTCCTTATCTGAGCACATCTACTGGATTAGGCCACCAAAGCACTTTAGGCAGGGGAATACTTTGTGAATCCTGCTGGGGCCTGAGCATGAGTTAGGTGTCAAGCTGCTAGGCAATGTCAGGACTTGCTTTAGGCACCTTGGGCACTTTAATCGTGGAAACCTAGATGACTAGGGAATTTAGATACCTACAGAGTCAGGCAACCATTTTGTGAATGCCAATGGCATCTAAATGTTGAACTTTTTTTGCCTATATCCTTCTTGTGAATGCCACCACATAATTCAGAATCACTTTCAGTTTTGTGTGAACCTCACACAACTTTCATATATCCGAAACATTTCAATACAACAAAAAAATTGTTAAGCACGCCATCAGGTAAAACTCCCACCTAGAAGGGAATGCAGTATGGGGCCCTTATCCCAGTTCAGACAGATATTAGACCGATGCTTTTGACAACCCAATGTATCTTTGCAGATGACATCACTCTTAATGCAGACACAGCCCATCCCAACCTCTCCATTGCTGGGGATAAGAAGAGTTTGAAACACGAAACCCAACCTCAGAAAGTTCCACCAAACCCAGGGAGGTTCGATTCAACTGTCTGTGTGTTGGGCTCTGAAGGATTCTCCGCTGATAAGCACTACTGGGAGGTGGATGTCACAAGCAGCACTGACTGGGACCTGGGAGTGGCCAGAAAATCAATACAGAGAAAAGGAAAACTTTCTCTGTGCCCTAAAGATGGATTCTGGGCCTTGGGTCTGAATGGGAGAGATTACTGGGCAAAAACAGATCCGTGGACCCGGGTCATGGTGCAGAAAAAGCCAAAGAAAATTGGAGTTTATTTTAGTTACCAAGAGGGGAAGGTGACTTTTTTCAATGTAACTGATATGTCTGTGTTGTTCACATTTAATGATTGTTCATTCTTAGGAAATGTTTATCCATTCTTTAAAAATTCCCACAAAGAAACAATAATGAGAATTTCTTCAATTAAAGAAGAGGACTAAATTTAAAATGGCTGTGATGCTCAGTTTTGTTGACCAAACTAATCCCAAAGACTCCTGATGCATCATGGCACTGTTGACCAAACTGAACCAAAAGTAAGAGAATGCTATGCAGCCAGATGACAGGCAAAGTGGAAAATCATTGCCTATAAAATTATAATTACATGCATTGCTAATGCTACAGGGGTGGCTCCCCATGTAACAGATGCAACTTTACTGGAATCCACAAAACTGAACTCTCACAAACAGAGCTATTAATTAGGAATGAACTTTTTTTTTATTATCAACTACTAGTTTATCTGAATAAGGCATATTAGCATCTAAGTGTAAGGAAATAATATTGTATATTATACTGATGTATCTGTGCTAGACTGTATAAGCAATCTTCAAGTCAGGTATAAATATAGGTGAGCGATGTGCACAGTCATGAGTAAATTTGACCAGCTACACTGTTGTCTTCAGAATGGGCTGGCAATGATTGACTCTTCCTTTATGTATTATGCTGTGATTAATATTTTTTCTTAATAAATATTGATGGACCCTAGTTTTTTGGCATTTTATATTATTAATTTATACTGAGCCCGCAACAATTTACACTGATGTATCTTTGCATGTAAAATAAAAATAGAGGTTTTTGGTGCCATCTTATCTGTATGCTTTCCATAAAATTAGTCTCCAACCTCTTAGCAATTACTGATATGTGCATAGCATTTTAAGAATATGATGTTTCTGACACAGAATGTCAGGATTTTACTGAGGAAAATGCAACACCGTTTCATACCATGATTGGTTGGCATCGGCCTTGGAACCAAAATATCCATAACCAAACTTTTTACTAATTTAATTTTAGCATATTTCTATATAATAAATAGACCAGAATTATTTCTGACTAATAACTATATTCTGGGTCCATATTCAACTCAATAAGTCTCTTTACATATGCCCTTCCCCACTGCCAGCAGAGATCACAGGAGCTCAGCTACTGTGAGTGTCAAGGCTGCTTCCCCACTCTGAACTTTAGGGTACAAATGTGGGGGCCTGCATGAAAACTTCTAAGCTTAACTACCAGCTTAGATCTGGTCTGCTGCCACCACTCTTGATGCTAATTCCCTTCCCTGGGTAGCCTTGAGAGACTCTTCACCAATTCCCTGGTGAATACAGATCCAAACCCCTTGGATCTTAAAACAAGGAGAAATTAACCATCCCCCCTCCTTCCTCCCACCAACTCCTGGTGGATCAAGATCCAACCCCCTTGGATCTAAACACAAGGAAAAATTAATCAGGTACTTAAAAAGAAGGCTTTTAATTAAAGAAAAAGGTAAAAATCATCTCTGTAAAATCAGGATGGAAAATAACTTTACAGGGTAATCAAACTTAAAGAGCCCAGAGGATCCCCCTCTAGACTTAGGTTCAAAGTTACAGCAAACAGAGGTAACACCCTAGTAAAAGGTACATTTACAAGTTGAGAAAACAAAGATAAAACCTAACATGCCTTGCCTGGCTGTTTACTTACAAGTTTGAAATATGAGAGACTTGTTCAGAAAGATTTGGAGAGCCTGGATTGATGTCTGGTCCCTCTCAGTCCCAAGAGCAAACAACCCCCAAAACAAAGAGCACAAACAAAAGCCTTCCCCCTCCCCAAGATTTGAAAGTATCTTGTCCCCTCATTGGTCCTTTGGGTCCGGTGTAAGCCAGGTTATCTGAGCTTCTTAACCCTTTACAGGTAAAAGGATTTTGGAGTCTTTGGCCAGGAGGGATTTTATAGTACTGTACACAAGAGAGCTGTTACCCTTCCCTTTATAGTTATGACACGCCCCCCAAGTCACAGATAGTGTTGGACAGCCGGTTCCACACTGGCTGTGATTTCTTTCTGGTGCTCTAGGAGAAAACAGAGTTAATAAGACACATGCACCTTTAGACATACTACTGATTATATAAAAACTAACAATATGTTCCATTCTAAGAACAATTTTTAACCAGTTGACTCTGGGAAACTTTCCCGGGAGAGTGCATCAGCCACTTTGTTAGAAGCTCCTGAAATGTGTTGTATTTTAAAATCAAAATCTTGGGAAGATAAACTCCACCGAAGAAGTTTTTTGTTATTCCCCTTGGCGGTATGAAGCCACTGTAGCGCAGCATGGTCTGTTTGTAGTTGGAAACGCTGTCCCCAAACATATGGGCGTAGCTTTTCCAGCGCGTACACAATGGCGTAGCATTCCTTTTCGCTGATTGACCAGTGGCTTTCCCTCTCAGACAGTTTCTTGCTGAGAAACGCGACAGGATGGAATTCTTGATCCGGTCCTTCCTGCATTAAAACTGCTCCCACGCCTCGCTCGGACGCATCTGTGGTTACTAGGAACAGTTTGTCAAAGTCTGGGGCCCTTAGCACAGGGGCAGACATGAGTGTCGCCTTAAGATGGTTAAAGGCCTTTTGACACTCACCAGTCCACTGAACTGAATTTGGCTGTTTCTTTCTGGTTAGGTCTGTCAGCGGGGCAGCGATTTGGTGTAGTGTGGTACACCTATAATATCCGGCCAAGCCTAAGAAGGATTGGACCTGTTTTTTTGACTTTGGAACCGGCCACTTTTGGATAGCATCCACTTTGGCCTGTAGGGGATTTATAGTTCCCTGACCCACGTGGTGCCCCAGGTAAGTCACGCTGTTGTGGCCTATTTGACACTTTTTAGCCTTATCAGTTAGTCCTGCCTGCCTGATGCGCTCAAAGACTTTTTCCAAGTGCTCCAGGTGTTCTGTCCATGAATCAGAAAAAATGGCCACATCATCGAGGTAGACAACTGCAGATTCTCCCAATCCCGCTAGAGGACCATCTACAAGTCTTTGGAAGGTGGCAGGTGCATTTCGCAACCCGAAAGGGAGTACATTGAATTCATTCACCCCTTCCTGGGTGACGAAGGCTGACCTTTCCTTAGCGGGTTCATCTAGTGGTACTTGCCAGTACCCTTTGGTTAAGTCTAAAGTAGAGATGAATTGGGCATGTCCCAATTTCTTCCATAGCTCATCTGTGCATGGCATTGGATAGTTGTCAGGACGAGTTACATCATTTAGCTTACGGTAGTCCACGCAAAAGCGTATTTCCCCATCTGGTTTGGGAACTAAAACCACTGGAGATGCCCATGCACTGTTAGAGGGGCGGATTATACCCATCTGTAGCATGTCCTGGATCTCCCTTTGTATAGCAATTTGGGCATGAGGTGATTACCGGTAGGGTGGGATTCTAATTGGGTGAGCATTATCTGTGTCAATGGAGTGGTATGCCAGTTCGGTCCATCCTGGAGTGGTTGAGAAAATTGGTGCAAAGCTTGTGCACAGCTCCTTGATCTGTTGTTGCTGCAGACGTCCAAGGGTCGTGGAGAGGTTCACCTCTTCCACGCCACCATCACTTTTTCCTTCGTAGTAGACACCTTCAGGCCACTCCGTGTCATCTGTTTCCTGGGCTATAAACTGGCAAACGTTTAATTCTCTGGAATAAAAGGGCTTAAGAGAATTAACATGGTATACCTTAGGCTTTATGTTGGAGGTGGGGGAGGCTATGAGATAGTTAACAGCTCCTAGGCGCTCCTGGACCGTGAATGGTCCTTCCCAGGACGCTTCCATTTTATGGGCCTGGAGCGCCTTTAAGACCATGACTTGGTCTCCTACTTCGAAGGACCGTTCTCTGGAATGTTTATCATACCAGACCTTTTGCTCTTCCTGAGCATCCTTTAGTTTTTCTTTAGCAAGGCCTAAAGAGTGTTGGAGGGTGCTTTGTAGGTTGCTTACAAAGTCTAGAATGTTAGTTCCTGGAGAAGGCATAAACCCCTCCCATTGCTGCTTCACCAACTGTAATGGCCCCTTTACCTCATGGCCATACACAAGTTCAAATGGTGAAAACACTAAACGGGGATGTGGTACAGCCCTGTAGGCAAAAAGCAACTGCTGCAATACTAGGTCCCAATCATTGGAGTGTTCATTTACGAATTTATGTATCATGGCCCCCAAAGTTCTATTAAACATCTCTACCAGGCCATTGGTTTGATGGTGGTAAGGGGTGGCAACCAAGTGATTCACCCCATGAACTTCTCATATGTTTTTCATGGTGCCTGCCAGGAAATTAGTTCCCGAATCTGTAAGGATGTCGGAGGGCCAACCTACCCTGGCAAAAATGTCTGCTAATGCCTGGCACACACTTTTAGCCCCGGTGTTGCTTAAGTGTACTGCTTCCGGCCATCGGATAGCAAAATCCATCAAAGTCAGTATGTACTGCTTTCCTCTGGGTGTCTTCTTTGGGAAAGGACCCAGAATATCCACAGCTACTTGCTGAAATGGGACCTCAATTATGGGTAGTGGCTGGAGAGGGGCTTTGACCTGGCCTTGGGGCTTTCCCACTCGTTGGCACACCTCAAAAGACGGACATAACTAGCAACATCCTTGCCCATTCCCTCCCAGTTGAAGGACTTCCCCAACCGGTCTTTGGTTCTGTTCACCTCAGAATGGCCACTGGGATGATCATGCGCTAAGCTCAAGAGCTTTACCCGATACTTAGTGGGAACTACCAACTGTCTTAGAGGATGCCAGTCTTCCTGGTGTCCACCAGAAAGAGTCTCCTTGTATAAAAGTCCTTGTTCTACAACAAACCGGGATCGGTTAGAAGAGCTGAGAGGCGGTGGGGTGCTCCGTGCCACCGCCCAAGCTTTCTGAAGGCTGTCATCTGCTTCCTGCTTGGCCTGGAATTGTTCCCTTGATGCTGGAGACATCAGTTCCTGCTTGGACTGTGGACTTGGGCTTGGTCCCTCTGGAAGTGATGCAGGTGCTGGGGCTGTTTCCGTTGACTGTGAACCGCTGTCCGCTCGTGCACTATGTTGTATTTCAGGCTCCGGCTGAGCCTCTTGGGTAGGGTTATCTGCTGCTTCTGGCAGCTCAGGCTTGCTGGTGCCCCCTGGCGTTGGACTTGTAGACGTGTTTGCAAACGCTGTACTCAATGCTGGCAATGGTTCTGGCGCTGGTTATGTTGCCAGTTCCGGTTCTGGGACTGGCTTTGGCTGGGTCTCTGGGATTGGATCCACTACAGCTGTTGCAGTCGTTGGCAGGGGATCCGGTTCCACCACCTCTGTCTGGGTCTCTGGTAACACAGACGGGCCCCGGGTGGACGGCTCAGGAACAGGGATGGGGGTGAAAGCTTGCTTAGCCTGGCTGCGGGTGACTATTCCCACCCTCATGGTTAGCTTCACATGGTTGGCCAAGTCTTCCCCCAGCAGCATGGGGATGGGATAATTGTCATAGACTGCAAAAGTCCACATTCCTGACCAGCCCTTGTACTGGACATGCAACTTGGCTGTAGGCAAAGTTACAGACTGTGACACGAAGGGTTGAATTGTCACTGGAGCCTCCGGGTTGATGAGTTTGGGGTCCATTGGTGGATAGTCGATACTTGTGCCCCATTGTCCCTCCAAGCGATAACCTTCTTTCCGCCCACTCTCAAGGTTTCCCTTCACTCCGAGGGTATGAGAGAGGCATCTGGGTCTGGGGATCTTTGGTGTGATTGTGGTGTAATGAACTGTAATCGGTTGGGGTTCTTGGGGCAGTGAGCCATTATATGTCCCAGTTCATTAGATTTAAAACATCGCCCTGCTAAGGTATCACCGGGGCGATGTTGGTTGGTGGAGACTGGTGTGGTGGGGTGAGAAGGCGTCTGGGGTTTCCCTTGGGATGTAGGTAGGGCCTTGGGTTGTCCCCGGTGGTAAGGTTTTGTTTCGGGTTGCCCCTTATGATATTCGCTCCAACTGCTACTAGTTTTTTTCTTTTCTGCCACCTCCACCCATTTGGCTCCAATCTCCCGTGCCTCAGTTACAGTTTTAGGCTTCCCATCTAGGATGTACCTTTCTATTTCCTCAGGAACACCCTCTAAAAACTGCTCCATTTGCATTAGGAAGGGCAACTCTTCCGTAGATTTAACATTTGCTCCTGATACCCAGGCATCCCAATTTTTCCCAATGTGGTAGGCATGTCGGGTAAATGACACGTCTGGTTTCCATCTTAGGGCTCTGAACCGCCAACGGGCATGCTCGGATGTTAGCCCCATTCTGATTCTGGCCTTGTTTTTAAAAAGTTCATAACTGTTCATGTGTTCCTTAGGCATTTCAGCTGCCACCTCTGCTAAGGGTCCACTGAGCTGTAGCCTCAGCTCTACCATGTACTGATCTGTAGTGATGCTGTACCCAAGGCAGGCCCTTTCAAAATTTTCTAAGAAGGCCTCAGTATCATCGCCTGCCTTGTAGGTTGGGAATTTTCTGGGATGGGAAGTGGTACCTGGAGAGGGGTTGCTAGGATTGGCTGGTATATCCAGCCTAGCCCGTGCTAATTCCAGTTCATGCTTCATCTCTTTTTCTCTCAGCTCCATAGCTCTCTTGTGGGCCTCCTCTTTGGCTTTCTCTTCTCTTTCTCTCTCCTCCATAGCAGCTTCTTTCTCGAGCTTTTTTAATTGAAGCAGTCTCTGATGTTTTTTTTCCCTTTTCTTCTGCTTCTAGTCTGGCCAGTTCTAGTTTGTTAGCTACTTCTTTGGTAGTCATTTTCCTGCTTTCTTGTGCTGGGACACACCCCTCTGCAGTTGACTGAAACTGGAATGCACTCAGCTCAGGCTGCTGCTGAGGTAACAGAGACTTTCTAACTAGCTATCCCCGAGAGGTAGAAAGAAAAAAAAAACAATTCAGCTTGTAAATTTCTTTTACCAGCTGTTTGCTCACTGACTGAACCCTTCTCTTAACAAAGACCCTTCTTAAAAAAAACTTAACACCTCTACCTTCGGGCAAGGAGAGATAAGATATGCATCTACCTTCAGCTCTGCTTTCCAAGCAGCTAGAAAGGAAGAAAAAAAATCTTACTGGCTTTTGGTTTAAAATGATCCTACCGCTCTGCCACCATGTGAAGGCTGCTTCCTCACTCTGAACTTTAGGGTACAAATGTGGGGGCCTGCATGAAAACTTCTAAGCTTAACTACCAGCTTAGATCTGTTCCGCTGCCACCACTCTCAAAGCTAATTCCCTTCCCTGAGTAGCCTTGAGAGACTCTTCACCAATTCCCTGGTGAATACAGATCCAAACCCCTTGGATCTTAAAACAAGGAGAAATTAACCATCCCCCCTCCTTCCTCCCACCAACTCCTGGTGGATCAAGATCCAACCCCCTTGGATCTAAAAACAAGGAAAAATCAATCAGGTTCTTAAAAAGAAGGCTTTTAATTAAAGAAAAGGGTAAAAATAATCTCTGTAAAATCAGGATGGAAAATAACTTTACAGGGTAATCAAACTTAAAGAGCCCAGAGGACCCCCCTCTAGCCCGAGGTTCAAAGTTACAGCAAACAGAGGTAAACACCCTAGTAAAAGGTACATTTACAAGTTGAGAAAACAAAGATAAAAACTAACACGCCTTGCCTGGCTGTTTGCTTACAAATTTGAAATATGAGAGACTTGTTTAGAAAGATTTGGAGAGCCTGGATTGATGTCTGGTCCCTCTCAGTCCCAAGAGCAAACAACCCGCAAAACAAAGAGCACAAACAAAAGCCTCCCCCAACCCCTGCAAGATTTGAAAGTATCTTGTCCCCTTATTGGTCCTTTGGGTCTGGTGTCAGCGAGGTTACCTGAGCTTCTTAACCCTTTAAAGGTAAAAGGATTTTGGAGTCTCTGGCCAGGAGGGATTTTATAGTACTGTACACAGGAGAGCTGTTACCCTTCCCTTTATAATTATGACAGTGAGCACCAGCCAGGAACCTTTAAAAGAACTTTCACCCTTCACGGGTAAATGCAGTGCAGAGGAGGTTGGTAGCCATCCTGTTACCTTCGGAGATAGAGGATGTTCCACCTATGGATGCTGTGACTGTGCCTGGTATGGGTCACAGTTGGGAATGCCAAATTCAGGAAAGATTGATAAAAAACAGAGCACCCCAAATTTGGTGGATTATTTTATAATTAGAGTTCACCAATCTAGTAATAAAAGTGAGCTGCTGTATCACCACACTGGTTAACAAGAAGCCAAAACACAGTCCCTCTAGACAATCAACCCTCTATCACCACCCAGACAGCTGGTCTTTATGATGAGAGGTTACTGAACACCAGATTCATCATACATAATGTTTTTCCAATCCCCAAGGATCAGCCACTCCTCTAGGTCACTATACATGCTTTAGATCTTAACAAATACGATACTGTAACCAATTCCTGTAATAAAACTATAACTAAAGGTTTATTAATAAAAAAAGAAAAGAAGAGTTGTTAAATGGTTAAAGGAATCATAAACATTTCAAGTGATTTCAGGGTCTGTAGATCAGGTTCCTAGCAGTGGTGGTATGTCCCCTAGTTTGTAATAAGTCTCTCTGGTTCACCCATTAGATTGGGGGTCATCACTCCTTTGTTCAAAGCTTTCCTTTGTTAGAAATAATGTCCAGAGATGGAGCAAGAATGAAAACAAAGAAGTGATGTCACATTCTCCTTTTATACTGTCAGCCCAAGTGCTTGGAAAGTTACTGGCAAAAAATGGAGTCTTAGATCATGTGTCCTTATCACATGCCATTACATGACTTGCTGAATCATGGGCAGTCATCTCCTCAATGCTCTCTGAAATGTCTCCAGGAGGGGCTCACTAGGCGAGCTGATTCTCCTTAATGGGCCATCAATCATTAGCCTTGATGCAAATCTGTCTTGGGGCATCACCCAAGAAAACAAATATTCATAACTTCATGCAAAAAGATGACAAATGGATTTGAATAGGATAATAATACTTAACAGTTTATAACTTTTCCATTGATACCTTACATGACATACTTTGTACAGGATTTGTTGCAATTTTGTAACAGTGGTGACGATATTAGTGTAGCTAGTTATCTGCCTTTTTATATGGCGTCTACACCACACCATTCTTTTTGCAGCATGTAGCACACACACATAGTCCCCCTAAGATGGCTATAAATAGCAATGTAGATAGTAAGGCATGACTTAGGCATGTGGAATAAAGACACATCTGATGGGTGAGGTTATAGCCCCAAGTACATATCCTACACAGCTCTCTATGTGCCCAAGCCATGCCACTCTACACTGCTGTTTTAGCTACCTGTTGCTGGAGCACTTCCCCTTCACAGGGAAAGACTCCTACTTTGGCAGCGGGGAATGGCTCTGGCAGGGAGAAGGCAGCTCCCCCATTTCCCCACCAGAGCCTTTTCTCTTGGCAGTGGAAGTGCAGCTGAAGCTGTTTCCTGCTTCCTGAGTCTTTCACTAATGCTTCCATCAACATACTGCAGTAGGGACCTGGTGTGTATTTCACTGCAGTGTGTAGCTACACGTACACTACACATGGCTGCCTAAAAAAAATGTAGCCTAAAACCAGACATGTGACTGCATCCATATAAGCTGCAAAGCAAAGGCTGAGAGACTCGCAGTGGTGTACAGCCCTCCAAATGGAAACACTGTCAACCAAGGAGGAACTCTCAGAGTTTCTGCTCAACACAAAACTGGAATACCCCAGATTCCTGTTCCCCAGGGACAACTATGATATGCTAATGATACCATAGAACATAACCAATCTTATTATTAATTTAATTTCAGCATATTTATATACAATAAATGGACCAGATTGATGTCTGACAAATATCTATATTCAGGGTATATATTCAACTGAATAAGTCTCTCTGCATATGCCCCTCTTCCTGCCAGCAAGGATCACTGCATCTCAATAACCGTCGGCAGCAGCCAGGAGCCTTTAAAAGCACTTTCACCCTTCACAGGTAAATAAAGAGCAGAGGAGATGAGTAGCTATCCTGTTCCTCTTCTGACACAGGATGGCTACTCATAGATATTCCAACTATTGCTTTGAGCAGGAGTTTGGACTAAATGAGGTCCCATCCAACCCTAATATTCTATGAATTCAGGGTGCTCAGGCTCAGTTCTTTGCTCAAAATCTATCAGTAAAGCTTTCAGTTCTTGATCTGGGACTTTCCTTTTATTGGATATTCCCCTATTTTCACATAATTTTTCAAGGTACTTTGTGTCAAGACCCTCATATGACCATGATTCACTCATAACTAATCTTTAACTCTTAAAAGTTAATAGCAAGGACCCCCAAAGAACAGTGGGGGGCGGGATAGCCTATTAAACCCAGGGTTGTGAGTTCATTTAGGAATTGGGGCAAAAATCTGGGGATTGCACAAGGGGTAGTAGTAAAGTGTCAAAGCCCCTGCAACTCCCTAATCTGGCTTGTATAGAAAACAGATGGCAGATGACATCCCCTGATTATATTATAAACATATAATTGTAAATCTACCTGTTGTAGCCAACCTTCCAACTATAATGGTCAGAACACTGGCTAGCATTGAGTGGTTCTCTGTACTGAATTTGGAATTTGTTAATTGTTTCTTTGTCATGTTATTAACCTCTTTGAATTAATAATAGGCTAAATTATAAGAACTCCAAAGAAATAAATGCCTGAGCAGGTACAGAAGATCTGGGTAGCAAATTTGATTGAAACATTGGAAAACATTTGGACAGAGAAATCAACACAAACAAAAGGAAGAGCCAAAGGAATAATTAAAATATCGGTGAAAAATAGAAAACACAGTGATGCTTAAAATTAATAAACAAACGTAAAAGAAACCCTATAAAGAAACCCTATACATTCTATAAAGAAAACCCTTTCCAGTTAACAGTTTAGTATATGGCCAGTCCCATGGCTGTTTTAGTAACCATTCCAGATGGAGACGTGTAAAACATTCTGATCAAATCCAATTATACAATTTTCAGAAATGAATGAACAGTATGTACTATAAGGCCCGGTCAGAGGCCTTGTGTGTGTTTTGTTTTTGTTTTGTTTGCTTATGTTTTTGCAGGTTAATCTATAAATGTATGGATGTAAGAAGTATGCTGTGAAATTTGCTCTGACTCGTTGGCAATGTGATTTTTAGACCTGTCTGTGCCACAGGATTTCATCTGAAGAATAAGCCAGAAGATTGTTAAGTTACTCAAATTTCAATACAATGAGCACCCTTCTTAGGGGCATATGGATAAAAAGATGCTGGGTCAAAGTAAAGGTCCATCTAGCCCAGTGTCCTGTTTTTTAACAATGACCAATGCCAGGTGTTTCAGAGAAA
>NW_024958685.1:736063-753815 GCF_000241765.5 Chrysemys picta bellii
TTAAACAGAACAGGCAATGATCAAGTAATCATTGCAGCCCATTCCCAGCTTCTGGCAAACAGAGGCCAGGGACACCATCCCTGCCCATCTTGGCTTATAGCCTCTATGAATTTATCTCTTTCTTTTACAGTAATAACAACAAAACCCACCTTGTTATAGTTTTAGCCTTTACAACACTTTCTGACAAGAATTCCACCGGTTAATTTTCCTGTGTTTATTTTCCTTTTGTTTATTTTAAACATACTGCTTAGCAATCTTATTTGGCATCCCTAGTTCATGTTATAAAAAAAGAAGTAAATAACACTTATCTCTTTTCCAAGTTGGAAAGTCCCAGTCTTGTTAACCTTTTCTTATATAAAGTTGTTCCTGATTATTTTTGTAGCTGTTTTTCTGTGCCTTCCCCCTCCCCCAATTATGGCTGTTGCACATTAAGTGAATGTTTTTAGGGATCTATACACAATGATTCCAGAACCTATTGGGGGGGGGGTGTGGGTAGGAGCTAATTTAGACCCCATTCTTTTATATGTATAGTTGGAATTATGTTTTTCCAACATGTGTTACTTTGCATTTGTCAGCATTGAATTTAATCTCCGTAGTCACCCAGTTTTGTAAGATCCCTTTCCAACTCTTTAAAGTCTGTTTTGGACTCGACTATCTTGAAATTTTGTATCATCTGCAAATTTTTGCCATTTCATTGTTTGCTTTTTTAAAATATGTAGATCATTTAACAGTACTGCCTTTTTCCCAGTACAGACCGCTGGAAACGCAATTGTTTACCTATCTTCATTCTGAAAACTAATCAATTATTCTTGCCTTTTGTCTCTTAACTTTTAACTAGTTATTAATCCATAAATTTCTCTCTTATCCTATAACAGCTCACCTTGCCTAAATGTCTTCAGTAAGGGTTCAAAGACTTTCTGAAGATCTGACAAAGTGGGTATTCACCCACGAAAGCTCATGCTCCAATACATCTGTTAGTCTATAAGGTGCCACAGGACTCTTCTCTGCTTTTACAGATCCAGACTAACACGGCTACCCCTCTGATACCTGAAGATCTGAGTACACTATATTCACTAAATCACCTTATCTATATCCTGGTTAATTGTCTCAAAGAATTCTAGAAAACTAATCTTTACTATAACTTCTTAACTGTAAAGATGGATGCAAATTTCTTTAGTTCTTCTACATTGGCTTTATTCTTCTTGGATGTTCCAACGTGCTAAGGAAATCTTAATTACCTAGTGGCCTTTAGTAGACTTCCTACTTTTGATATATTATCAGTATAAGAAAATCTCAAAATCTGAAAGCAGCCTGAATTCTCTAAGGAGGGGGAAGTTTAAAAAAAAGCTTTTGGAAAGTCTAAATTCCAGTATTGGGATAGATAATGGTGAAGATTTGATCAGTCCTAGCCAGAGTAAACCTTACTGTGGGCAACAACTTGAAGCCAACCTCTGCAAAAATCCTTTACAAAAGTCATGGTTAGAGTTGATAATGTTTACTCTAATAGCATTTATTTCACTAGGATCAAGGGAGAAAAAAGGCTAAAAATTAAAGTAAAAGGAAATTTAAAAAAAAATTCTATCCACGTAACTGATTTTTCAGTACAAAACCCTCCACAATTCTGTGAAGGAATATCAAGTTGCTAAATCCGGTAAAGGAGATGCTAAGAAGAGAGGGGGGAAATCTGGCACGCTATGGTAACAAAATTGGTCATTCCTTTGAGGCCATAAGAAACACTTAGGGAATGTGGACATTTCATGTACTAAATAAGGCATGTATTTCTGTGTGGGTACAGGGATTAACTTCCAAGATATTAACAAAAGGGTGGCAAGAAACTTCAGGAAAACATGATTTAGTAGTTAAGAAAGACTATAATCCAACTCAGAAAAGATGTTTAGGGACCTCAAATGTAACAAATGGTGCATATTCATTGGGGGCCAATGTATCCCAAGCAATTAATACCCAAACTGGGGAATAATGGGACCCACATACACCACATAAAGAAACCCCTCAGACACACCAACACCATCAGAAAAAAGCATCCAAAGAATTATATAATTCAAAGGGCTTGGTTTAAAAATTAAACTAAAATTCCAAACATAAATATAGGATCAACTATAAAATTGTATAATATTACTGAGAATATGGAAATGTGTCAATGAAAATGTAATTGGTGCACACAGAACACATGTTTACTGGGATATGGTAATACATCTGTATTTAAAGTGTCCAAACAAAAGTACCCTAACATAAATGTGCTTTAAGATGCCATACTCATATAGAGAAAATATGTAATCTATGGGAGGATAAACATGGGTTAATGTAATCAAATCAACATAAGAACATCACAATATTCCTAAAAGTATGAAATGGTTAAGTGCAGATTGTAGTCACAGTGTGTATATATACACAGCAAATCTAAATTTAAGATTTCTGTAATCTTAGTCCCTAAGGAATAGATAATCAACAGTCTGTCACAGAGTCACCAGGCTAATGCTCTAAATCTGCTCTCTAAAAAGCCAGTCAAAACCCTGGACTGAGGCATGCTTCCCCTCACACTGTTGCCGGGGGTGGGGGAGAGCCTAAGTGGTCTTGGCCTTCCTGTGTCTGACCTCAGGGCATTTGGCATCCCCGCAGTGAGTCCACCTGGGCATGGCACCTGGGGAAGCCAAAAGGCCCTGTGCTTCAACTCCATAGTCAGCTGTAATTCTCAGCCAACATTGTAAAATGGAGGTGTGGTGGGGCAGCTGCACCACGCCCGGAAAGTGTGGGCTGCAGCAGGCCAGTGTGCCAGAGCTCAGATTGGGGATAGCCGATCAGGCCCCGGCTCAGCCATATAAAAGACTGCTCAGTGAGAGAGCGGGGGGTGGGTCCCAGGCCTTAAGAGGGGAAGGTCTGTCTCCAGAGCTAGGAGGCCAGCACCACGGACAGCGCAGTGCAGACCAGCTTTGAAGAGCAGAAGGGAGCCCCACCCCGTGGCCTGCCCGGCTGCAGGCCTGGAAGGAAAGGGCCTAGTGGGTGAGCAGGGCCGTTGGGGAAGCAGGCCAGGGAAACAGACAAACAAGGAGAGAGAAAGAGGACAGTGAGGCTGTCGCTAGAGGGTCCCTGGGCCGGGACCCAGAGTAATGGGTGGGCCTGAGTGTCCCCCCTCCCCGCCCCCGCTTCCCTCCTTGGCAGTACACCCAGCCATCGGCCACAGGGATCGGCCAACAGATACTACACCAGATCCCTGGCTGTAGGGATTAGATTTTGAGCTGCAGGACTGTTGATCACCCAGGCCCCAGAAGGGGGTGTGGATGGACTAAGGGGCCCTGGTGGAGGGCAGTGGTCCAGAAGAGGACACCGCGAGTTGGGAGCAATGCGGGTCCACAAGCCAGCCGAGGGCAAAACGACAGACGGGACACCACCAGGAGGGGGCGCTCCACTGGACAGAGCTAATTCCCAAGACAACCAGTCGGAGGCGCTGGGTGGTGAGTCCCAACCTGTCACACATGGCGGAGAATGCGGGCATCGATCTGGACCTGTTAAAGGGTCCAGAGCATGGGGGTTAAACCGGGAGTGCCCCGCTGACCCCCAAGATGGAGGCAGAGAAGCTCCTGAAGTGGATGCTGGAAAAGCAACAGGAGCAGTCAGCCCAACAGCAACAGCAGCAGGTGCAGATGCTGCAACAGATGACTAGCCAACAGCAGCTGCTGATGACTCAGCACCAAGAGCACCAGCAGCAGCTCCTCCGGGAGTTGGCCGCCCAGCAGCGGGCACAGCAGGAACAGATTGGCTGCACTATTATGCCCGGCGGGAGCCACACCTGCCACACCCATGGGGACCGGACTTAGGGATACTTTGGGGGAACTGCCAGTATGCCTCACTAAGATTGGGTCCGAAGACGACCCAGAGGCATTCTTGGTGACATTCGAACGGGTAACGACCACCGCTAGGTGGCCTCCAGAACATTGGGCCACCTTGCTAGCCCCCTATTTGATGGGACAGGCTCAGGCCACCTACCCTAGCCTCGAACCCCGGGAAGCCCTTGAGTATGCCTGAGTGAAGGCGGCCATCTTGGATCACACTGGCATCAGCCCGGAAACCTACCACCAGCGCTTCCTCAAGGAACAGTACACACCTGGGGCCCGACCCCGTGCAGTGGCCCAATGCATCCGAGACCACTGTTGGAAGTGGTTGAACCCGGAGGGCTTGACAGGACCCCAGGTGGCAGAGATGGTGGCCCTGGAACAGTTCACCCAGATACTGCCCCCAGGAGGAAGGGCCTGGGTACGACGACATCGACCGGCGACCTTGTCAGCGGTGGTGGCCTTGATGGAGGACTACTTATCCGCCGAAGAGAGCGAGGTGCCACCCTGAGTGGCAGAGAACCTTGGTCGCAAGGGCGGGACGGAAAAGGGGAATCTCCGTGGGTTGAGACTCCCGGAACCATTGGCAGGCGCCCGGCACGCGCTTCCGAGGCTTTCCAACCCCGAATCCAGACACAAGGCACCCCAGATGATGACCTGGAGGGAGCAACAGCCCCAAGAGCGAGTGGGCTCCCTTGTGGGAGGCCCAGGGCCTGCCGAGACCCGAGAGAGGTGCTGGGGGTGTGGACAAGAAGGGCATTTTGGACGGGATTGCCCTTTCATAGACTGCAGCTACGGGCAAGCCTGGGTGGCCGGACGAAGGGCTCGGAGGAGAGGGATAGGAAAGCTGGTGGTCCCCGTCCGGGTTGAGGGGACCCCCACAAACACCCTCGTGGACTTGGGGTGCAGTCAAACCCTCATACAGGAGGGGCTGGTCCCAGACCTTAATCTCTCAGGCCCCCCGATCCACCTACAGTGTGTAGATGGGGACATCCGCCAGTACCTCACAGCCTGGGTGAAAATAGAAGTAGACTGCCGAGAGAAGGGCCTCCGGGTGGGGGTGGCCTCCAGGCTGGCCTACCCGGTGGTGCTGGGACGGGATTGGCCGGGCTTCAGGGAGGTTCTCCTGAAGTACCAGCCGCCTGAACCTCAACTGGACAGGATTAAGATGCCTAGAGCGGGACTGTTCCGGCGCAGACCAAGGAGTGACCCCAGCAAGGGGACCTCTACATCAGAGGAGACCCCCATGGATCACCCCAGTGACAGGTTCCGTTCAGTGGAGGACACCCAATCAGAACTAGAGCGAGATGGGGATTCATACAGGAACAGCGAGAGGACCCAACCATAAGCAGAGCCTGGGAGCAGGCTACCAACCCGGACACAGAGGGGGACCTGACTACACGGCCTCCACAGGGCCCCCGCTTTGAAATATGGTGGGACCACCTGTATCGCATAGCACAGGAACCCCAGACCCAAGAGACATTCCACCAGTTGTTGGTGCCCCGGAGACTGCGGCCCGGCCTCCTACATCTAGCCCATGCAAACCCTTGGGCAGGACACCTGGGGTGGGAGAAGACCCTATAGAGGGTGGCTCGCCGGTTCTTCTGGCCGGGCATACACCGAGATGTGAGGGACTATTGTGCATCTTGCCCAGAATGCCAGTGAGCCGGGCCGAAAGGGGTAGCCTTGTGCACCCCTTGTACCCATACCGATCATCGGTGTACCCTTTGAGTGGATTGGGATGACCTCATCGGCCCCCTCGAAAGGAGTAAGACGGGGAACCGCTTTATCCTAGTGGTTGTGGATTATGCAACGCGCTACCCTGAAGCCGTTCCCCTAAAGATGGCGACAGCACCGGCTATTGCGAATGAACTAGTAAAGATTTTCGCCAGGGTTGGGATAACCGGGGAAATATTGACTGATCAGGGTATGAACATGTCCTCCAAATTAATAGCAGAGCTGTGTCGCCTCCTACACATACGAACACTCCGGATGTTGGTGTACCATCCGCAGACAAATGGCCCGGTAGAACGTTTCAATGGCACTCTAAAATCTATGTTGCGGAAGTTTGTAAAGGAGGACCCCTCACATTGGGATACCCTGTTCCCAGCCTTATTATTCTCCATAAGAGAGGTACCCCAGGCCTCGTCGGGGTTCTCACCCTTCAAGCTCTTGTACGGGAGGCAGCGCAGGGGGATCTTGGACCTCCTGAAGGAGGAGTGGGAAGTCCAGGAGACGCAGGTTCTCGGGACCACCCAATATGTATTACAGCTCCAGAAATGACTCCAAACATTAGGGGCCTTCACCTGGGAGAACTTGGAACAGGCCCAGGTGTGCCAAGAATGCCTCTATAACCATGGGACTAGGGGGAAGAAATTCTGTCCAGGCGATCGGGTGCTGGTCTTATTACCCTCAGTGGAGTCGAAACTCCTGGCCAAATGGCAGGGCCCTTATGAAGTAATCCGGTGAGTGGGTCCGGTTGACTACGAGGTCAAACTACTGGAGTGACGTAAGGAGACTCACATTTACCATGTGGATATTCTGAAGGCCTGGAAAACTCGGGAAGCCCTGTTCATTGGCCCGTCCACACCAGAATCGGAACTCAGACCCCTAGTGGGAGATACTCCCGACCCAAGGCCAGCAACATTGGGATCAGGCCTCACCCCCAGACAGAGAGAACACTTACAACGACTAGTGGAGGAGTTCCTGGATGTTTTATCTGCCCGACCGGGACGAACGACTCTGATGAGTCATCATACCACCAACAACCCCAAGAAAAGGGTGAGAGACAATCACCGACCGTTACCCAGGAAAATGTGGGATACGGTCCGGCAGGAATTGGAGACGATGCTGGAGATGGGGGTTGTGGAGGAATCGACGAGTGAGTGGCACAGCCCTATTGGCTTAGTCCCAAAGCCAGATGGGACTACCTGGTTTTGCATCGACTTCAGAAAGGTCAATGCCATCTCCCGCTTTGATGCATACCCAATGCCGAGGATGGACTAATTGTTGGAGCGGCTCAGGGGAGCCAGGTATCTGTCAACCATAGATCTAACTAAAGGATACTGGCAGATCCCCCTCACACCAAACTCCCATGCAAAGACGGTGTTCCCTACCCCTTTCGGCCTCTTCCAATTTATAACCATGCCATTTGGGTTACACGGAGCTGCTGCTACATTCCAGCGCTTGATGAATAAGGTCCTCCAACCCCCAACCAATATGCAGCAGCATATATAGATGATATTGTGGTCTACAGCCTCAACTGTGAGAGCCACCTACACCATCTGATGGGGGTGTTACAAGCCCTCAGAGCGGCCAGCCTCAAGGCTAACCCGGCAAAGTGCCACCTAGGGCAAGAAGAGGTGATGTACCTGGGATACACGGTAGGAGGGGGGAAGTTAACACCCCTAATTAGCAAGGTGCAAGTGCTCAAAGATGTACCTGTCCCCAAGACAAAGAAACAAGTGCGCCAGTTTTTGAGATTGGCCAGGTATTACCGCCATTTCATGCCAGATTTCGCATCCATAGCTGCCCCCTTATCACCCAGTGAAGAACTCTCAGCCTCGGCAGGTACAGTGGTCCAAACAATGCGAGAGCCTTTGCAACACTAAAGGAACGGCTCACACGAGAACCCATCCTATATTACCCTGGTCGCATCCCCACTCCTAGGTTTTAGGTTATGAACAGCACCATCTATAGTTTAGGTACAGGCAACTGGAGTAGCCTTACCTGCCCCCAAGGGTCTTAGCAAGTCATATGTGCTCGTTCCTACCACCTAAGCATTGGTGCAACATGCAGGAAAACTAAGGCACCACAGAGTATTTATACAAAACAGTCAAAACTCACATAGACTCACTTGCAACAAAATACTTAATATAATCAGCACGTACTGGAAAACAAAGAAAAATCATGAACCAAGAAATGGAATGTTCTGTAATGGAATTAAGTAAACTGTTGGGAAAAAGTGTTTTAAAAATTGTCAAATAAAAAAACAATTCACTCAGGATTGTCCTGAAAAAAAAAAGTGTGTATAAAAGCCAAGGAAATCTTGGGAGAACAGTAAAATAATATCTTGGAAAAAAATAATTTGTTCCCAAACGCTTAACTGGGTGTTAAGTTATTATTCTAATATTAATCAGTCATTCCAAAATGCTTAGAAGGTGCAAGTGCATACATGTACTATACGCCAGTGCATCCATGTCCTTTCTGGTGTAGCTAATAAAATAACCCAAAAGTGTACAAGGTAATATATGCCAGCACCTGAAAAATAAAACTGGGTACTATAAAATAGTACCAAAAGGGAAATGGATTATGATGAACACCCAAAGTGAAATGGAAGCAAATACTAGGAGCCCATTGGGAATGGGGTACCTTGGTTAAAGAAGGAAATTGGAATTTGGAATGGAAAGGAGGTAACCTCAACATGAATTTACAATAAAAAAAAGGGTTGGTGGGAATTATATAAAATAAACTAAGATATATGTTGGCATGAAAAGGAAAAGGGTAATGTAACAATAAACAACCAAACCTGGTTTATGGACCAAGGAATGTAATGTACTCGCGAAGATGTAACTCATTTCCAATATAAGCAATATCAATGACACCCTCAAATAACTAAAACATTTATGATTTAGCCTAATTTAACATCACCAAAATTGAGGGAAAATAGAATGGAATGATACAGATTGGGATATGAAAATGCAAACTAATCAAGGCACATTAGACCAAATAAAGTGGTCAACTAGACTGATGATAGCTGTAAAAGGCATGCTTGCTCAAAAGTACAAAATTGTTGAAAAAGCTGTAGAAAAAATAAGATCTCAAATGTGTGCTTGGTACGATGTTGTATTGTCAAGTAACAACATGGAATGGAGTTGAATAAGCAATGTTATTTTGATTTTCTGGAACTGCTGTATTATTCCTTGTATGTTTCTGTTTTGGATATCAGATGTATAAGCAATATTAAAAAAAAATCAAGCTTTGTGGAAAACTAATAAGATTGAGTTGTTGGATTATGCTACTAAAAATCGTAAAATAATGCTTTATGTTTTATAAAAAATAGAAAAGGAGAGACATGATCTAATAGTTAGTGTACAAATTGCAGATATGATTGATGTGATATTACAACTATCTTTGGTAATTGAATATCAAATGGGGACTGTTGGGATGATGCCAAATTGGTGTGGCCAAACTGAATGAATAGTTAGAGAATAACTTGACATGACTTAAATATAGCTGAATGGCTGCAGAGGATCTTGGGAGCAGATTCCCTTAAAGCAGAAACAAATTTGATAAAGGACTGGCAAAGTCTTTGTGTGCGATTGATATTGAACCTATTGGTCAGCAAATATGAGCCCATGCAAAAGTAAATATCACATGTATAAAGTTCCAGCATGGAGCACAGGTAGACCTGGTTATAGTGACCTTACAGCAGCAGGGCCGTCCATAACTATTTTGGTGCCCTATGCAGCCCCCCACGTGGGTGTCGGGGGGCTGACCCCAGGCCTCCGTGGGGGACGGGGGCTGGTCACTTCCTGCGGGAAGTGGAGTGACCTGGCCCCAGCCTGCTCCGCTCCCCTGGCTCCCAGCCACGCCACCAGCGAGTGCTGGGGGTGGGGGTGTTCCACCCTCTCCCCAAGCCTGGGAGCCAGGGGAGCGGAGCAGCCTGGGGCCAGGTCGCTCCACTTCCCGCAGGAAGTGGCCAGCCCCCCTCCCTCCCGTCCCCCAAAGGGGGGCTGTGGCCAGCTCCCCCTGCTCCCTCCCACAGAGGCCTGGTGCCCCAGGCTACTCTGCTCCCCTGGCTCCCAGGCTAGGGGGAAGAGGGGGGAACCGTCCCACAGCACTCACCGGCGGCACGGCTGGGAGCCAGGGGAGCGGAGCAGGCTGGGGCCAGGTTGCTCTACTTACCACATGGTGAGTGCAGGGTCAGGCCTGGCTGCAATCTTCAGAGGAGTGGGGGCAGGGCTGGGGCAGAGCAGGGACAGGGCCTGGGCCTGGGCCTGAGGAAGAGCCGGAACAGGGGCTGGAGCAGCACACAGCTACACAGGGCACCAGTAAATGTGGTCCCCAAATTTCCCGGTGCCCTACGCAGCTGTGTGCTTTGCGTATGGGTAAGGGCAGCCCTATACAGCAGGAACAGTCACACAGAGAGCCAGAGTGAATGATTGATGAGTGAGTAAACATGGAGTAATCTTCGTTCAGTACCCCCACCCCTCAGCCCCTTCTAAACTTACTAATTAGGTAAAAATTAGTAACCACACTCCCACTGGGCATGCTTTTAAGACATGTGACTCCTTTGAGGAAAAAGAGTATAAAAATCAAGCACATTAAATTACTGTTGGGGATTCATTAATTGATGCTTGAAGAAGCAAATGCTACTAGTCAGAATAGCCAAAATTCTGTTCCGTGGGCTAGAGTAGGACTGTGAACCAGAGGGGTCTCATGACAGCCAAGGCTTTGCCACGACGGAACCCGAGACAGACCAGAGGGCTAAGAAGAATAGACCTGGAGAGAAGAAGCCATCTATAAAATTGGTAACCACCTTCTTTGTTTGCCAAGCAGGAACTGTGTGAGGCTTGCACAGGGCCTGTTTGTGTATGTTTGTGAAACAGAGATTCGTTAAGAGGAATGTATAGCTCTAAATTTGTAGCTCTTAATGTCTAACATAGAAGTTATGTGCTTGATATAACCCTTTACTGCTTGTGTAATTCCTTCTCCATAAACTGCTGTGCACTGAAGATAATTATTGTGGACCTTTTTCACTGGTATGACAGTAATCTGCTCCACTGGGAGCCAGTAAAGATCCATTTCAGGAGTAGTAGCACCCCCTGTTGTCAGCACAAGCACATTTGAGCTCCTGGATCACTATACCAGTCTTGTCATGGAGTCACAGAGAGTCCCCTTATATCAGGGGTGGCCAAACTGTGGATTGCAAGCCACATGAGTCTCTTTTGCAATTAAAGTGTGGCTCTCGGAGCCCACTATACCCCCATCTCCACCTACTAGACTGGCAGGGAGGGGAGCTTGAGGCTCTGACGGGGCTCAGGGCTTCATCCCCATGGGGCGCGCTTGCTGGGACCCCAAGTCTTGGAAGGTGCCTCCCATAGGGCAGAAGCCTGAAGTCTCACTACCCTGCTGCATGACTGAAGCCCCAGGCCCCAGTAAGTGAGCCCCACTGGGCTGAAGCCCAGTGCACCTGGCTCTCAAGGTTATGAAAATTATTGTATGCAGCTCAGAGGGTCAGTAACTTTGGCCACCCTTGCCTTAGACTCTAGTCTATCTCACCACCCAGACAAACTGGACTTTGTGATAAAAGGTTACTGAAATAAAAAATGACACCACATCAGGTTCCTCCTTGTCCCAAGAAACCAGTCACTTACCCCAGATCAACTGGCACTCTAGATCTTATCGCAAAGACAATGCTGGCAGCCAATTTTATAATAAACTAACTGAAGGTTTATTAGCTAAAAAGGGAAATGAGAATTATTGAGAGGTTAAAGCAAATAAACTATATTCACAGGTGAGTCAAAATTTGTAATTCCAGATGGCGGCAGTGATGTAATAAACTGCTAGTTTCCCAAAACTCTGCTCAGAGTACCAGTATTGTCTCTGGGGATCTCTGCTTCACGTCTGGTGCACTTCCCTGTAAGAGTCCAAACAGTCCAGAGATGAAGGATTTTTCCTTGAATCCTTAGTTATAGCTTTTTCTCACAGAAAATAAGCTGACAGTGTCATTACCCAGGGGGGTTTTCCTTTGATGACAGTGAGTGAGGAATGCACTTAAAATCTTTCATCTCCGATCATCACACACAACGGTCACTTGCTTTGAAATTAGCACTTTTCTGTGACAGTTCTTTATTTGCATTCCACAAGACTTCTTTCACCTTTGATGGGTTATTGAGTTATAGAGGTACATAATGTAAATATTTGCTACTACATTGTAACAGGATACAGATAAGGGAAAACAATGCAAATAACATCCCACTAGTTTTAATTAAGTTTAAACACCAAATACACTCATACATTTAACAATTGATTTGATCTATACTAATACACAAGTGGGGCTCTGGCATGAGCTGGCACCTGGTCTGCCAAAGTCACAATACCAACTGACTTTGGAGGCCAGGATTAGAATTCAAAATGATCTTGAGAAACTGGAGAAACTGAGAAAGGACAAATGCATAGTACTACCCTTTGGAATGAATAATCAATTGCACAAGTATAAAACAGAATATCACTACCTAGGAAGGAGTGCTGGAAAAAAAAAAGACCAGAGGGTTATTGGGAATCATAAACTCAATGTGAGTCAACAATATAATACTGCTGCAAAAAAAAAAACAAAACAAAAAAAAAAGTAGAACATCAGTCTGGGATGTATTAGCAGGAATGTTGTAAGCAAGACCCAAGATGTAGTTCTTCCACTCTACTCAGGACTGATAAAGCCTTAATTGCAGTACTGTGTCCATTTCTGGGCACCACACTTCAGGAAAGATGTGGACAAATTAGAGATAGTCCAAAGGAGAATAACACAAATGATTAAAGTTTTAGAAAACATGACCTATGAGGAAAGATTGAAAAAAAATGGGTTTGTTTAACTGGGAGAAAAGAAGACTGATGGGCACTTTATAACAGTCTTCAAGTCTGTAAAAGCTTGTTATAAAAAGGAGGGCAGTAAGGTGTTCTCCTTAACTACTGAGAACATGAAGGAATGGGCTTCAATTGCAGCAAGGGAAATTTAGGGTAGACATTAGGAAAAACTTTCAAACTCTAAGGGCAGTTAGGGATGGAAACAAATTAACTGGTGAGGTTATGGAATCTCTGTCATTAGAGGATGTTAAGAACAGGTTAGAAAAATATCAGGAATCCTCTAGGTAATGCTTATATACATTTTACAAAGAATCATAGAAATGTAGGTCTGGAAAGGATGTTGACACTTGCACTGAAGAAGGACTATGTCCCTCCTGGCTGGTAAATGCCAGTGCAGAACAATGGTGCCCATTGTTAATGGAAATAGTCAATGCCTCCTTCAGAGAAGCACACCTACCAAGCTCCCTAAAAAGCATGATAATTCATCCAATCCTCAAGAAGCCAAAACTTGATGCAAAAAGCCTCTTTAATTACCTCCCATCTCCAAAGTCCCATTCCTGAAAAAAATAATTGAGAAAGCAGTAACCACCAAACTCATACATGAAGTGATATCAGCCGACATTGTTGCTGTTTCACAATTAGGGTTCAGACCAGGGCACAGCAAAGAGATGGCTCTAGTGACACAAAATTGTAATTTCCTTATGGCAATGGATATAGGTCAGATTGAACCTCTCTGCAGACTTTGATACGATGGACCACAAGTTACTGCTAATAGAGCCGATCAATTTTTTTGGGTGGGTGAATAGTTTATTAGCTGAAAATTTCAGTTTTGGTTGAGTTTACCAATAGTTTTGAACAAACCAAAAAAAAAAATTGAAACTTTTTGGAAATGTCAAAACAAAACATTTTGTTTCAAACCAACCCAAACTATTTTCATTTTGATGTTTGGCTTTTTGACAAAGGCAAAGAAGGACTATGATCACAAGATGGACAAGGATGAGGAGTTCCCATGTAACCTTCAGCCCAGTGGTTGGAGTACTCGCTAGGATGCAAATGTTCCTGCTTCAAACCCTGCCACCCTCTGCCTGATGTGGAGGAAGGATCTGCACTTATTTCTTCTATGCTGGCATACAATTCCCTAGCCACTGCACTATGGGACATTCTGTTATGGGACAAGCTGTTCTCACTCGCTCCTGCTGAATCTGTTCCCCTAAGTATAAAATACTTAAATACTCATTCAGGCAGGGGTACTTGAACTTGGTTCTTCTACATCTTATATGATTGCTGTAATCAGCAGGCTCTAGAGTCTGTAATTGGAATTATAGGTTCTATTTAGATTATTGATTAATGAGAAGTCAAATAGTCAAACTTATTTGGTTCATTAATTGAAGATTAGACACCCAGGATTAATCAGTACAAACAAAAAGGCAATCATTTGCCAGTCCCGGGTTCAGCATCTGGAATTCACACTGATCTGAACTGGTTTACTATTCCACAGATTTTTATAAATTATTTACCTTTTTTTTTTCAATTTGTGCATAATCATTGTCCAAGCAACATCAAATGTGACTCTTGTGATCCAAGATCTAGACAGTATTGGGTCCAAGTTTCCAAGATGACATACGAATGAAAGGTTATAACATTTGGCCTGATTAATAACAAAGATAATACTTGATTATGTATTTGGCTGCATAACACTTCTTAATCAATCATTTCACTTTTCCCTTTGCAGTTAGAACATCCTTTGCATTATCTAGTGTAAAGTAAAATGTTCATCTGTCAGATACATTCCATTATATTTCATTGTTGTGGTTTCCATTATAATATCATAACTTGTAATTCAGATAAAAAATACATATGGTGTTAAAATACTGTATGCAGTTATAAGAATAGGTTATGAAAATAGGTCATACATTTCCATTCAAGAAGCAGCATATGCTTCATACACTCAAAGTCATGTTCACTTTTTGGTTTCTTGACATAACTGTAAGAGATGCTGGGAACTCTAGGCCTATGTGACAACAACCTGTTAGCATAACTTCATAAGACTTTATGGGATCCTGGCCTATGTGCTAACACATCATTGTCCCCTTGGTACAATGACTATTCATTATCATTCATTGTCTTTTAGAATGCTCAGTTGTATAACAAGTGAACAGTTAGACCGACAAAGTGCAAATTTCTTCCCTCTGATCTTCTACTGCTCTCCCACTCCCAGCAATAAGACTTTGTCACAGTGCAGGCCTGCCTCATGTGAATTCCTCTCTCCAAAGAGTCTACGTACATGCCTGTGTAGATTCCCCATTGTGTGGTTTATTTACAATGTGCTATTCAACTCCTTGTCCACCCACAATGTAAGATTTTTACCTTCTCCCTACAGTGAGGGTGGCTATCTCACCTCTCTGAGATCCCGAGCGTCTCTGGCTTCTCTTTCCAGCCTTCCCCCCTTTCCAGTCTCTCCCTGTCTGGCTTTTCATTGTCCCCAGCTGAGGAGCTGAACCACCTTGCTAATTGGTTATTCACCAGTCCTTAATCAGTTATCTTCTCTATGCAGCCCATGTGGGGATGCTTGCAAGGTGCACAGAGTGATGAGTTAGATTTACCTTAATGACACTGTGTCACACACGTTCTTCCCTTTCTTTGTTTTCTTTTCTCACCTCCCTTGGACTCTGCCTTTCATTGCAGGCTACCATCCTCCTACCCCCCAGCAAAGTTTCTTTAAACTGGATCTCTGAAATCCATATAGGAGCCTTCTCCATCTTCCACCTGCACAAAGTGCACTCTTATGGAATGGGGAACCCCCATATCTTTGTTTCTACCCACCATTCTTCACACCAGAGACAGTACTACATTGGACTTTCTCTCCCCCTAACCTCCTTTTAGAATCTCACCCAGGTAACCTTGGACTTCAGTACACTCTTGTCCTGGTTCTGGATCACTCTGGCTTTTGACCATTTCACATACACTTTTCCCTTCCTTCTCTACCAAATCTTGTTCTTCTTTTGAACCCTTTGCATTTTCCTTTGCTTTGGGATCTTCTTCCAGGCCTTTGGGTTCTTGGCCAGTCTTCTGTCTAGTGTGTCCCATTTTTTTTCCTCCTCTATCCCTATTTCTCAGTATGCCACCTGCTCTGGTCTTTCACTTTTCAGCTGTTCAGTTCTCTGGGCATTTATCTCCTTCCTTAATGGAAAAGGGATCCAATCTGTCATGAATAACACAGGCTGGAGCAAGGTCCTAACCCATTTCCATCGAAATGTTGCACAAATTTCTAAAAGCACCCTGGACACTGGACAGATTTTCTCTTTTCCTTGAATTCACATTATTTTATTCTTTCCCCTAGCACCATCCAGTAGCATTTCACTCAGTCTCTCCTGACCAACAAGTACCCTGCAGCAGAGTCAATCAGGAACATCCCATGCCATTGTCCAGTTGTCTTGGATATTGACTGCCTCCTGATGGTTTCTGTCCACACATAGAACTCAGGGCTTGTATATACATTTGAAATGCTACAGCGGCACAGCCGTACTGCTGCAGCTGAGGCACTGTAGTGCTTCTGTGTAGACAATACCTATTCCAACAGGAGGGGTTCTCCCATCAAAGATATTAGTTCACCTCTGTGAGAGGCAATACCTAATCTGACATAAGAATTCCTCCATCAACCTAGCACTAAATGCACTGGGGGTTAGGTCAGCTTAACTACTTTGCTCAGGGGTGTGGATTTTCACACCCCTGAGTGACATAGCTGTGTTGACCTAACTTTTTAGTGTAATGCAGGCCTCAGCCAGGTTATTCACCATATAGGTGAAGTCCCTTTTCAGATGTACTGAACCCCCATACTCAGGGCCGGATCTGAGGCCCTAAACTATGTCAAGTGTAAGAGGCCCCATACCATAAAAATATATATATATTATTTTCACAGAAAGCACATTGAATGTATAAACACAAAAGCTTTCTGTTCTAACAGGAAAGCAAGAGAGGATATATAATTTTTTTACACCATGATAAGGATAATTATCCTTTTTTTTCCATATGAATAAATGAAAAAAAAGTTTGATTAATTTTGTAAGGGAAATACAAAATTTATCCAGACTATATATAAAATACATTTACAAATGTTTATTTAATTGTAGTTACAAAACAATGATTTGTTGGGATTTTTCTTTTGCCATACTATAAAAATACAGTGAAGGTTCCCAAAACTGATGGAGGGAAGTCAATACAGATGTATGCTCCTCAAGATCCCCTTGACCCAAGTCCAAGCCTTCCGCCTGTCAATAATGAACAATTAATGAAAGGTAAGGGTAGGGTAAGGGTGTTTGTATAGCCAGATGTGTGCATTTTTGTCATATTTTAATGAAAATGTCTATACTTAGAGAGAATCTTCTTTTTCCCATATCTCCTTTATTTATCAATTGATTCTGATAAAATTTGAAATAGAGTCAGTTTTTTTCTTTTTTAGAGTCTCCTCATATTGCGAGCCCCTAAACTATATCTTAGTGATCTTATGCCTTAATCTGGCACTGCCCATATTGGTAGCACACAATTTGACAGTTTGTGGACAAGGTCTCCTTTCTCTCCCCTCTCTTCTTTTCCAGTGGCCTTATCATTGTTAGCTCCCTACCTTTCTTCCCTGTATCATGTCCTCTAAATGAGTGGGTTATTTTATTGGGAATGCCAGTCTCCAGAAACGTCTCAGTGAATTTGAATGCAGCTTCTAAAGTAGCAGGTTGGGGCCTTCCCACCCAAACCCTAATGAGCTCAGAAACACACTGTTACAGTTTCTGCAAAATAATAGAGTCCATGATCTCCCTAATTCCTCAGTCATCTGGCCTCAGCCATCTAGTGGCCCAACTTGATGTTTGGACAAAGGCTTTAGGTCTTGTCCCCTCTGCTCACTTTGCCACTCGAAACTTCTGTCTATACTGTTGTACAGAAAGACCCACCTGATCTAAAATAGGTGTTTTACAGTATAATAATCAGTTAATTGTTCATCAGTCAGTGCCATATAAGCACCTTTGATGATCAACTACATTGCTTAAGGGATATGGCATTGTATTACTAATGTATAAATAAAGGGGAAAAGTTTGAGGTAATTGGACTTCCCAGGAGGAGCTCTTCAGGGATGCTCTCTCTGGACACATCTTCGGGTCCCTGCCGGCAGACGGAAGCCTGGCCAGCTGAAGCCTGTCACGATGCCACTCGAAAGCGACGCTCAGCTTTGGTAATTATCAAGGATTGGGGGTGTTCATAGAATCATAGAATATCAGAGTTGGAAGGGACCTCAAGAGGTCATCTAGTCCAACCCCCTGCTCAAAGCA
>NW_024958685.1:773668-785919 GCF_000241765.5 Chrysemys picta bellii
TGTAAAAAACTTAAATATCTTAGAAACAGTAGCCAATCAGTTGTTTTAATTGTCATATTTGAATTCAGCACATCAAAATACATAGTAAATAGCACATTTTATCTCTGAAGCAGATGACTTCTCAAAAATTGTAGACCAGTGTTACCGGCTCCGTTCCCCAAGGCTTCTTGGACGGCTTCCTTGAATTCAGTGCAGATACGGGTCATATTATTTTTAGATTTAAATTTAACAGAGGCCCAAATGCCGTTTTGGTGTCCTTTTGTAGGGATCTTGGCCCATGATAGACTGGGGCATTTAGCTTTTGTTAAAATATAAAGATCCCTGGGATGTAACATATAGGTGGTAACTATTTCGTCTTTTTTTTTTTAATATTAAATTTGGGGTTTGGGGCTTTAGATTAGGGAGATTTTTTAGTAAACCCCTCATTTCCTCTGTGCTGAGAGGAGTGTACTTATAAGTATTATGAGCTATTTTGTTTTTACCTGTCCCTGACCACCGAGTGGTCACTTGAAGAGGGGCCACGGGAGCACTGGTACTTAATTTTCGGTTAAAAGTGGGGGAAGGAGAGGAGGGGGCCAATTATTTTGATTTTCCCCTGTGTGTGCCAGGTTTTAATTCTGAATTTGTTTTTTAAGGTGTTTTTAATTAATTTCATTTTGTTTTTTCTTACTATTGCTGCCTAAACCAAAGTCAGTGAAATTACTCTTTTGTTGTATGCTAGCAACAATACGGCATACAGAGCAGCTGGGTTATTTTTAGAGACTTGTTTTCTGCTTTAAGTTTACTTAGCTTGCAGTTGAAATTTGCCTTTTGATTTAGCTTTGATGTAAGAGATTTTTGGAGTATTTTTAACTTCTGTAATTCTTTTTTATATTTGCAATACATTATTACAATGCCCTTTTTAAATTTTCCCTTTGTTTGACCAGACCACCACAACACGCTGTCCATCGTACTTATACCCTTATTCCATTCATTTTTGCTATTGTTTTTTAACCTTTTTTATGTTTCCCTTTTATAAAATTAATGAGTCTCCCTCCCGTAGAGGGCATCATAGATGTTCTTTGGGGCCAGTTAATGAGTCTCCCTCCTGTAGAGGGTATCATTGGTGCACCCTGGGGCATGCCAATGAGTCTCCCTCCCTAGAGGGAATCATTGATGCATTTTGGGGCAACTCATACAACATTGTATCCCAGCTTTCTGAAACCCACTTCAGTGGCACTTCAGGGGAGACCGACTGAGCACACCCTTGTACTCAGTCTATTGCAGCACATACTCTGGTGCCCTGTACCTGGCAGTGCAGTCTTCGCCTCCAGCGATCCCTGCACCCCAAAAACTTGGCCACAAACACAGTCCCATTCAATCCTTCAGCTGGGGCTCATCCCCCTACAGGGCAGCGGGGAGCCAGACCGCCTCGCTAGTTTGTTCAGGTGTATCAAGGAAATAACTTGGCTGTGTGGCAAACAGTTAGCAGCTCCGGCCCTCTGGCAGGGGCTGAGCAAACAGTTCAATAGTAGCAAGCCCCGGCCCTAGACCAGGACGTGCAACAAACAGTCAGCAGCTCAGGCCTTCTGGCAGGGGCTGACCAAACAGGTTCAATATGAGCAAGCCCAGGTCCTCGGTCTGGGCGGGGCAGCAAACAGTCAATAGCTCAGGCCTTCAGGCAGGGGCTGAGCAAACAGTTGAACAGCAAACCCCAGGCTCCTGGCTCTGAGCAGCTGGGGAGAGGGGGAGACTGCCACCCGTGAGGTGGGTGGCAGGGGGGATGCAGGCCCTCCCACTCCACTGCGTCCCAGCCTGGGGCCCTAGCAGCAGCAGAAGACCCGCTGCTGTGTCACTGGGGATCCTGACCGCAACACACTGACATTGGCTCTGGCAGTGTTGCAGCCAGACTCGGGTCAGCTTTCCCAGGTTACTTCCTATCTCCCCCTCTAGAGGTACCTGGGTCCGGACGGCATCCTCCATGGGGTTACAAACCATGGCCTCCTCAGGGTAGCTGGGAGCGGTTGGTTTGGCAGCTCCTCGGGGTAACTGGCAAATGGTAGGCCGGGCAGTTCCTCGGGGTAACGGGCGAGCGGTAGGCTTGGCACCGTCTCTGGGTTTGGGCTAGCATCAGGCATTGGCTGGTCTGGCCAGTCCTCGGGTCATCTGCCAATCGCCATGGTCTCCCCACTGGAAGCTATGCCACAGGTGTCTGGTCGCTCTGGTGGCTGAGATCCGAGTGAGCTCTGGGGTCAGGATTTTATACTTCCTGTCCTGTGCCTTGACCTCCAAGGGGTGGGTGCAGGGTTTGCTGGCTCCACCCACTTTGGTGTCCAGAGAGGCTTGTCCCCCTCCAGGGCAGCGGGGAGCCAGACTGCCTCACTACAGTCCTATATATGGTTCGTATTAAAAAAGGGGTGCAAAGGGGTGTCTCGGGAAGTTCCAAACCAAGTGTGCACTAGAGGTGGTAAGTAAAAGGATACTCACCTGTATCCCTGGTTGTGAGAAACTCTCTGAAGATTCCTCATCACACCCTGCTTGCTGTGCCAAAACTGTTAGGCAAAAATATTTTTTCCCCAAGAATTAGGCAGGCACAGACAATACTGAAGGGGGTTATTTATGGTGTCGGGAAGACTGATAAACAGCTTCAAAAGTGTAGTGCTACAGTGACCGATTATATACATTTTCTTATTAATTTATTTGCATTTACTTGTACATACAGAGACAGACATTGTTACAAGTCAAGAAAAAACTTTGAACAAAGATAAAAGTAGGAACAGTATGGACGTATAGAGGTCATTCTGATTACATCAGGTATGTATGGCTACCTTGCGGGGGAAAGAGGCGGGGCTGGGGGGGGGTAGGGATGAGTGCTTACAGATATCCAGTGGGCTATGAAGGGAGGGTTTGTTCTGTTCTAAGAGCTGAGTTACTGGGCGGACATTTGACCATATACGTTTATTAAGTGTTTACAGTTGTTAGTGTCCTTGGGCTACTGAAGCATTCCTGCTTGATTTGCGATTTCTGTTTTAGCAGTTAGCTAAATTTTAACTCTTGTCTGACAGAACATTCTGATGTTCTTGTCTTGATTTGGTTACATTAAACCATGTTTATCCTCCCATATATTACATATTGTCTCCATATGAGGTATGGCATCTTAAAGCTCATTTATATTAGGGTACTTTTGTTTGGACACTTTAAATACAGATTTATTACCATACCCCAAGAAACTTGTATTCTGTGTGCACCAATTACATTTTCATTGACACATTTCCATATTTTCAGTGATGGTATAAAATTTTACAGTTGATCCTATATTTATGACTGGAATTTTAGTTTTATTTTTAAACCAAGCCCCTTGAATTATATATTCTTAGGGTGCTTTTTTCCAATGGTGTTGGTGTGTCTGAGAGGTTTTTATTATTATTTGGTGTATGTGGGTCCCACAATTCCCCAATTTTGGTATTAATTGCTTGCGATATGTTGGCCCCCGGTCCATATGCACCATTTGTTACACATGAGGTCCCTAAACACCTTTTGTTAGTTGGATTATATTCCCTCTTAACTATGAAAGCATGTTTTTCTGAAGATTCTTGCCATGCTTTTGTTAATATCGTGGATGTTAATCCCTGTACCAACACAGAAATACATGCCTTCTTTGGTACATGAAATGTCCACATTCCCTGAGTGTCTTTTATGGCCTCAAAGGGAATGACAGATTCTGTTACCATAGGTACCAGATTTCCCCATCTTCCACATTATTCCTTTTTATCACCCCCTTTACCAAGTTTAGCAACTTGATATTCCTTTATTGAGCTGTGGAGAATTTTTGTACTGGAAAATCACTTACCAGGATAGACATTTTTTATTTCCTTTCACTTTGCTTTCTTTTAGCCTTTTTTCTCCCTTTGATCCTAGTGAAATAAATGCTGCTAGAGTAAACATTATCAAGGAAACAACTCTGACATGACTTTTGTACAGGACTTTTTTCAGAGGTTGGCTTCAAGTTGTTGCCCACAGTAAGGTTTTCTGGCTAGGACTTTGATTAAATCTGCACCGTTATCTATCCTAGTACTCGAATTTAGACTTTCAAATAGCTTTTTTAAAACTTTCCCCTTCTCAGAGAATTAAGCCTGGAGGCTGATTTCAGATTTAGAGATTTTCCTATACTGATAGTATATCAAAAGCAGGAAGCCTACTACACAACCAGTGAGGCCATTGAGTGATTAAGGTCTCCTCAGCACCTTGGAACACCCAAGAAGAATAAAGCCAATATAGAAGAACTAAATAAATTTGCGTTCATTGTTACAGTTAAGAAATTATAGTAAAGATGAGTTTTCTAGAATTCTTTGAGAGGATTAACAAGGATATACACAAGGTGATTTAGTGAATATAGTGTACTCAGATCTTCAGAAAGTCTTTGAACCCTTACTGAACGTTTTTAGGCGGGGTGAGCTGTTATAGGATAACTGAGAAAGTCCTTTATGGATCAATAACTGGTTAAAAGATAAGAGACAAAAGGCAAGAATAACTGGTTAGTTTTCAGAATGGAGAGAGGTAAACAGTGGCGTTTCCAGGGGTCTGTACTGGGAAAAGGTATTACTGTTAAATGATCTATATATATTTTTTAAAAGCAAACAATGAAGTGGCAAAAACTTGCAGATGATACAAAACTTCAAGATAATACAGTCCAAAACAAACTTTAAAGTGTTGCAAAGGGATCTTACAGACCTGGGTGACTAAGCAGATGAAATTCAGTGCTGACCAATGCAAAGTAATGTAGGCTGGAAAAACATAATTCCAACTATACATATTAAAGAGTGGACTATAAATTAACTGCTATCACCCAATAGAAAAGAGGTTCTGGAATCATTGTGTATAGATCCCTAAAAACATTCACTTAATGTGCAACAGCCATATCTGGAAGAAAAAAAAAAGCACAGAAAAAAAAGCAGCAAAAATAATCAGGGGTCTGGAACAACTTTATATAAGAAAAGATTAACAAGACTGGGACTTTCCAACTTGGAAAAGAGATAACTAAAGGGGGAATACAATAGAGGTCTATGAAATCCTGACTGTTGTTGAGAAGTAAATCATCATTATCATCATATTCCTATTATGCCTCCAGCTTTAGGGCAGTGACAAAGCTCCTTTGGACCTGGGAAGTTGCTGGTGTGGCATGGCATTAGGGAAAAAAGGTACGGTTAAGCAGTATTTCTCCATTTGATAAATAAGCTGCCATCCTTTCCCCTTCCCTGTTACTTGTTAAGAATTGATAAGCATTGCAGCTGCATAAGGAATGTAGTTGTCTAAAGAATACCCTTTGTGTAAAAGAAGTGTTATCTCTCCCTCCCTTCCTTTCCCAGCTACATAATGAGCCCTGGATCATGGCCCTTTCCTCCCTCCCCTAAGAACTGCTGATTAAGGGAACTTGTAGCAACAATCACTGCCAAGAATTGAATTTTCAAGATAAAGTGTGTATAATATGTGTAATGCTGCAATCTGTCAATAGGGGTGGGTATAATCATAGTATGGGTGTTTCTATAAATAGGGGGTTTGGGATGTTGTAGCGGATGTAGGTGTTTACATACTAACGTAAATAAAAAGAGCATGCTGTAATTAATCCTGTGCTTACTCGACAATTGGGTTGAGGGGAACAAGCACTACAATAAAGAAGCCCATGTACTCAATCCGCCTCTGGGTCAGCCTGCTTATTCTTCTTCTAACAGTACTTAAAGTTGCCTTTGCTCCTGTATTAGTTAATGCCAGCAGCCATTATGTCTTTCCTTGTGTCCCCTCTTCCACGTAAGATTTATCAATTATGTGGGGATGTAATTTGACTACTAACATTTACCTTTAGGGACCGGGGTTGCTAAAGGCAAGGCATTTTTACTGAAATGTGGAACCACCCTGTCAGGGAGCTGTCAATTTCATCTGAGCCAATTCTGGGGATAACAAGCCACAAAAACTCACTGGCAGATCTTCTGTACCTGTTCCCACGGTCTCAACAGCCTTAACTCCTGGTTGCAGCATTCACGGTGCTCTAGTCCTTGCCATCAAATCACTTAAAATAGCTAGCAAAGTCTCCAGAGATTGCCCATCCAAATGGGCCATATCTGCCCCTCTTTCCTGAAGTTGAGCCCATACCTGTGCTTGCAATGGTCCCCCACTAAACACTCCATGTCTCCTACCTTACCGTTCTTGGCCTTGTCCTAATTTCAATGCAGCTACCACATCCCATATGGGTGTGGTTAGACTGGGGTTCTCAAACTGGGGGTCAAGAGGTTATTACATGGGGTGTCGCGAGCTGTCAGCCTCTACCCCAAACCCCGCTTTGCCTCCAGCATTTATAATGGTGTTAAATATATAAACAAGTGTTTTTAATTCATAAGGTGGGTCACACTCAGAGGCTTGCTATGTGAAAGGGGTCACAGGTGCAATAGTTTGAAAACCACAGGGTTAGAGCCATTATAGCCTGCTTGATTGCTGTAGGAAGCCTCACTAATCACTTTCCAAGAAGAACTACCTGCTCCACTTACTACCCTTTCTATTTTCCAAGCTGCTTTAATCAATTCAACCTGATCTCAATCCATCCAGAATCCTATGAACACCTTAATAGGTTTCCTTAAACCATTTTAGATCAAATCTGTCAGCTGTTTCTCCTTGATTTCAGTCAGAGAGCATACCAACAACAACCTAGTACAATAAGCCATAATAGATTATTTTTCCTTCCGATGTACTAACAAAGCTGTCCTTCTCAGTTCAGAGGGGGTCAGAAAGTATCCAGCTACCTTCTGCATAACACCGTCTCTGTCACCTTGGTTTAACTCTGCCTCAATTGCTGCCAGCAAAGCTGTTCCTTCCGTAGGGCCAGCACAAGTTTTTATTGGTTCTCTTAAATCTTCAAGATCTAAATGTTTTCTAACCATGTATTCCAACAGCCAAGACAAACACGTTTTCCTAGTCAAAGAGCCCATTTGTTTAGCCAAAGCCTGTTTTTCAGTTTCAGACAATTCCTCTTATATTTGCCGTGAAGGCTGAGGCATTTTTGCTATCACTACTGGCTGGGCTGCCAGAGGCCCTGGAAGGGGCTACTCTTCCTCTTCCACCTGTATATATATTCTTTCCAGACATGTATGGGTTAAAGCTGTTATCTGCTAAGCCTTGGTTACATTTTGTGCTACAGCAGTTTGCAAGTCATATTTCCAGCTTTCATTCTGTAATTTTAGTTTTTCCAATTACTGTTCCAAACTTTCTTGCACAACATCTCACTCCTTTACAAGCTTATCTACAGCACAATACATAGCACAGATGATATGTGCTGCTGTTTGGGCTTTCTCTGGAGTGTAACCCTTTCGATACCCCAACAGCAAGTTGTCCAAACTTTCTCATGCAGTGTGGGGACTGCATCAGCCAGACATGGATCAGACCACAAGCTTTTAAATGTCTGTCTTAACAAACACTCATCAACCACAGTCGGAGGCTTTGGGGTATCCCCCTCATCCTCTGGTTCAATGACTCTTCCCTGTTTGCATTTGCAAAACATCATTGACTCAAGGAACGACCAATACAACCCCACTCACTGGTATACTTTCCTCTCTTCATACTGTAACTAAATATGGCCCCGAGCTAAAATTAATATAAGTAAGATCTGATTCAGAACAATATTTAAATTGGTTGGTTAACACCAGTGATTCAGGATACCAAGCTCTTAACAGGCAACCAGTTCAGAAACAGTTTGATTCAGTTTAAAGATTTTTTTTCTTGGACACAACAATAACCATCCTCTGCTACCAAATGTTGGCACCAGGGGGGACTACTACCCCTGAAATGGATCTCTCATGGCTCCCAGTGGAGCAGATACTGGCATACCAGTGAAAAAAGTCCACAGTAATTATCTTGCAAGCACAACAGTTTATTGAGAAGGAATTACACAAGCAGTAAAGGGTTACATTAAACACATAACACCTATGTTAGACACTAAGAACTATATATTCCTTTTAGCCAGCCTCTCCTTCACAAACATACACAAACAGTCCCTGTGCTAGCTTCACGCAGTCCCAGTTTGGCAAACAGAGAAGGTGGTTACCAATTCTATGGATGGCTTCTTCCCTCCAGGTCTGGTCTCCTCAGCCCTTCGGTCTTTCTCGGATTCCCTCAAGGCAAGGCCTTGGCTCCCTGAAGACCTCTCTGGCTCACAGTCCTACTTGAGCCCACGGAACAGAATTTTGGCTACTCTGTCTAGCAGTGTTGCGTTTTAAAGCATGAATTAAGGCATCCCCAACAATAATTTAATTTGCTTGATTTTTATACTCTTTTTCCTCAAAGGAGTCACATGTCTTAAAAGCATGCCCAGTGAGGGTGGGGTTACTAATTTTTACCTAATTAATACTTTAGGAGAAGACTGCAGAGTGGTGCCAACTGAACATTACCCTATATTCACTTATGAATCAGTCACTTCAGCCCCCTGCGTGATGTCCTTCAAGCAGGTTGAGATGCTCCAGTCAGCCCATGCTCCACTCAGGGTGTTCTACATGTGTTGTTTGCATTCAAGTGGACATATTTGCTGACCCAAAGATCAGTATTGATCATACACACAGCATGGAGCCAGTCAGCTTCACCTCTGGCATCTGCCTGATACTACACTATCTTTTGGGGGAGGGATAGCTCAGTGGTTTGAGCATTGGCCTGCTAAACCCAGCGTTGTGAGTTCACTCCTTGAAGGGGCCACTTGGGGATCTAGGGCAAAATCAGTACTTGGTCCTGCTAGTGAAGGCAGGGGGCTGGACTCGATGACCTTTCAAGGTCCCTTCCAGTTCTAGGAGATGGGATATCTCCATTAATTATTATTATTATTTTAAGAGAAGGATTCTGCTCCCAGAATCCTCTTTCTCAGTTCAGTCATGTCAAGCCATGTTCTCACCATTCATTCAGCACGACCACATCAATTTGGCACCATCCCTACAGTGTGCGCACTAAAATACACAATTGTATGTATGTACAGATCAAAAGAAGAAAGAATACACTAAGATTTAAGGAAATGAAGAAAAACAGGAGCAAAGGCAATATCCGACTGAGCATGCTGGACCATAAACAAAAGATGGTGGCCTTTTGGCTACTACCAGCCAAGGGGGAGACAATACATGACGTCACTCGTGGGATGAATCCCATACAAGTATGAGCTTGGCAGGATTGTTTCATGAGATACCATCTCTGACCTCACATTTTCCCCGATTTTATCAATAGTGAGATTATTTATTTGTTTAAATAAGTTTTGAAGGCATGGTCAGAATTTTACCAATAGCAGCTGGCCAACAAAATGCTGCCTTAGGAGACTGATAGCAGGCTTGCTCATAGAAATACTGATTTTACAAGTGCAATTATTGGGTTTTTTTCCTCAGCCCTGGCCTCCCACCTGTCAGTAATGAACAATCAGTGGAGGATAAGAGTAGGGTAAGGGTATTTGTGTAACCAAATGTGTGTATTTTGTCATATTTGAATGAAAATGTCTATATTTAGAAAGAATCTTCTTTTTCCCATATCTCCTTTGTTTATCAACCGATTTTGATAAAATTTGAAATGGAGTCATTTTTTTCTTTTTTAGAGGCTCCTCATATTGCAAGCCCCTAAACTATATCTTAGTGATCTTATGCCTTAATCACTCCCCTCTCTTCTTTTCCAGTGGCCTTATCGTTGTTAGTTCCCTGCCTTTCTTCCCTGTATCATGTCCTCTAAATGGGTGGGTTATTTTATTGGGAATGCCAGTCTCCAGAAACTTCTCAGTGAGTTTGAATGCAGCTTCTAAAGTAGATGGCTGGGACCTTCCAACCCAAACCCTAATGACCTCAGAAAGACACTGTTACAGTGGCTGCAAAATAATAGAGTCCACGATCGTCCCAATTCCTCAGTCATCTGGCCTCAGTCATCTAGTGGCACAACCTGATGTTTGGAAAAAGGCCCTAGGTCTTGTCCCCTCTGCTCACTTTGCCACTTGAAACTTCTGTGTATATCATTCTACAGAAAGACCTATCTGATCCAAAATAGATGTTTTTACAGTATAACAATCAGTTAATTGTTAGTCGATCAGTGCAGTATACACATCTTAGATCATCAACTACATTGCTCAGGAATGTGAAAAATCTACATCCCCGAACAACATAGTTAATCTGATCTAACCTCTGGACTAGACACGTGCTAGGGCATTGGAAGAATTCTGTCAACTGAGCTACCACCTCTTTGTGAGGTGCATTAATTGAAGCAATGGGAAAACCCCTCCCCTTGCTGTACTGAGTGACATCTGCTCCACTGTAGTGGTTTAGGTGTAAAAATAGCCTAGACTGAAGACCCCATGACAAATCAAACCAAAATCAATGGAACAGACATAACTCACCTGCTTTCCCTTCCTCCTCTCCTTGCTGCTGCTTCAGATGTTCTAGTCTGTGACAGAGTGTAAGTAGCCTAAGGGTATGTCTACACTACGGGATTAATCCGAATTTATATAATTCGAATTTGGAAAACAGGTTGTATAAAGTCGAAATGTATGCGGCCACACTAAGCACATTAATTCGGCAGTGTGCGTCCAAGTACCGGGGCTAGCGTCGATTTCTGCAGCGTTGCACTGTGGGTAGCTATCCCATAGCTATCCAATAGTTCCCGCAGTCTCCTGCGCCCATTGGAATTCTGGGTTAAGATCCCAGTGCCTGATGGGACAAAAAACATCGTCGCAGGTGGTTCTGGGTACAGCCTCACCTCCTCCCTCCCTCCCTCCCTGCATGAAAGCAACGGACGGCATTTCACGCCTTTTTTCCTGGGTGGGTGAACACTGCAGACTCCATACCACGGCAAGCATGGAGCCCGCTCAGCTCAAGACAGCAGTCATGAACATTGTAAACACCTCGCGCGTTCTCGTGGAGTTTATGCTGAGCCAGGACCAGAAAAACGAGGCGAGGAGGCAGCGGTGGTGGCAGCGCAGTGACAAGCATGATGAGGACATGCACATGGACATGGACACGGACACGGATACAGAATTATGTGAAACCGCGGGCCCCGGTGCTTTGGAGATCATGTTGTTAATGGGGCAGATTCTATCCATGGAACGCCGATTCTGGGCAAGGGAAACAAGCACAGACTGGTGGGACCGCATAGTGTTGCAGGTCTGGGATGATTCCCAGTGGCTGCGGAACTTTCACATGCGTAAGGGCACTTTCATGGAACTTTGTGACTTGCTGTCCCCTGCCCTGAAATGCCAGAATACCAAGATGAGAGCAGCCCTCACAGTTGAGAAGCGCGTGGCGATAGCCCTGTGGAAGCTTGCAATGCCAGACAGCTACCGGTCAGTCGAGAATCAATTTGGAGTGGGCAAATCTACTGTGGGGGCTGCTGTGATGCAAGTAGCCAAAGCAATCACTCAGGTGCTGCTACGAAAGTTAGTGACTCTGGGAAATGTGCAGGCCATAGTGGATGGTTTTGCTGCAATGGGATTCCCTAACTGTGGTGGGGCGATAGACAGAACCCATATCCCTATCTTGGCACCGGAGCACCAAGCCACCGAGTACATAAACTGCAAGGGGTACTTTTCAATGGTGCTGCAAGCACTTGTGGATCACAAGGGACGTTTCACCAACATCAACGTGGGCTGGGCGGGAAGGGTTCATGACGCTCACGTCTTCAGGAACACTACTCTGTTTAAAGGGCTGCAACAAGGGACTTACTTTCCGGACCAGAAAATAACCGTTGGGGATGTTGAAATGCCAATAGTTATTCTTGGGGACCCAGCCTACCCCTTAATGCCATGACTCATGAAGCCATACACAGGCAGCCTGGACAGGAGTCAGGAGCTGTTTAACTACAGGCTAAGCAAGTGCAGAATGGTGGTAGAATGTGCATTTGGCCGTTTAAAAGGTCGCTGGCGATCATTATTGACTCGCTCAGACCTCAGCCAAAGAAATCTCCCCATTGTTATTTCTGCTTGCTGTGTGCTCCACAATCTCTGTGAAAGTAAAGGGGAGACATTTATGGCGGGGTGGGAGGCTGAGGCAAATCGCCTGGCTGCTGATTACGTGCAGCCAGACACCAGGGCGATTAGAAGAGCACACCAGGAAGCGCTGTGCATCAGAGAAGCTTTAAAAACCAGTTTCATGACTGGCCAGGCTACAGTGTGAAATATCTGTTTGTTTCTCCTTCATGAAAACCCTCCCCCTTTATTGACAACTGTCTCCAGTTCATCATTTCACACTTGTTAGCCCTGGAGATAGGGAGCCCTCTTTAATCAC
>NW_024958685.1:807479-830163 GCF_000241765.5 Chrysemys picta bellii
TACAGAGAAAATGGTCTAATACATATTAAGCCAAGAAAAAATGCATATACACTATGTGAAAAAGAGATAAAGGAAGGTGTCTTTGTTGGTCCTCAGATTCGTGAACTTCTTTGAGATGATGCATTTGACCATGCACTGCGTGGCAAGGAAAAGACGGCATGGAAAGCCTTCCAGTTAGTGGCAATAAATTTTCTCGGAAACAACAAGGCAGACAACTACAGGACTGCGGAGCAGTGAGCGACGAACATGGCCAAGGATTTCACCAGGACATTGCAACAATGGAGAATCGCTATCAGGGCAAATGAAGCCCATCAATGCTTGCAGACTATTGCTGGACAGTGACAAGAGATGCCCCATTTAATGAATACAAGAGACAAGCCAAGAAGCGCCGAGTAGACACTGAATAGGACTAAACTATGTACATAATAGTTTTTTGCCTTTTGTTTCATAATAAATTTTATTTATATAACCCTTTTGCTGATTTTTAAAGTGTTACATAAACAGGACAGGTGAAATATTATCATGTAAAGCAACCATAAACACGTGAAAAGACCTAGGTTTACAATTTATGATTAAAACTCTACTATCTACACAATATAAATAGACATAAAATGTAAAAACTTAAATATCTTAGAAACAGTAACCAATCAGTTGTTTTAATTGTCATATTTGAATTCAGTACATCAAAATGCATAATAAATAGCACATTTTATCTTTGAAGCAGACAACTTCTCAAAAAATTGTAGACAAGTGCTATATGCCACATAAAAAAATTCCACATGACATGGGAAATTGTCAAAAGCCTTACTAAAATCCAGAGATATCACTTCTATTCATACAGTTTACACATTAGTAGGATGTTTCCACAAGAGGTTTGTATGGAAATCTGACCATGCAGCATACATTGCAAAACTACCAGAAACACTGCATATTCTTGAACTCTATTCTTGATACTATTAATAATGATTTGAAACCTCAGCCTCTCGAAAAAAAACAATGGTATTTCCCATAATATATACATCATTTGTACTAGGGCTGTTGATTCATTATAGTTAGCTCACACAATTAACTAAAAAATTAATCACAATTAATTGAAATTGTAATCACATTGTTGAACAATAATAGAATAATAGAATCATAGAATATCAGGGTTGGAAGGGACCTCAGGAGGTCATCTAGTCCAACCCCCTGCTCAAAGCATGACCTAATCCCAACTAAATCAAAATAAATTAACGGAGATATCCTATCTTCTAAAATTGGAAGGGACCTTGAAAGGTCATCGAGTCCAGCCCCCTGCCTTGGGCAGCTTGGGATACCAGACAGTGCACACGTGATAAGCCATCCGCAAATCTGCGCCCGAGCAGGTAGTAGCGCAACGTTTCCATGGCCCATTTTACGGTGAGGCACTCTCTCTCCACCACTGCATATTTTTGTTCCCTTGGAAGGAGTTTCCTATTGAGGTAGAGAACTGGGTGTTCCTCCTCCTCAACTATCTGTGATAGAACGGCCCCCAACCCTACTTCTGATTAATCCATCTGCAGGATAAATTCCTTAGTGAAATCTGGGGCTATCAGTACAGGGTTACTGCAGAGGGCAGTCTGTAGGTCTGTAAACGCGCTCTGTGCGCCGTCAGACCATCTCACCAGATCAGGTCCACAGGCTTTCACTAGGTCTGTCAGGGAGCTTGCCCTTGTGGCAAAGTGAGGGATAAATCGTCGGTAATACCCCACCACACCTAGGAATGCCCGGACTTGTTTCTTGCGACTTGGTTGGGGCCAATTTTGGATGACCTCTAACTTGTTCAGTTGTGGGGTTAAAGGTCTTTTCCCACAGTTTAGCCAAGTTATTTGGCCTCCATAAACCCTACAGTGCACTTGGCAGGGTTTGCTATAAGGCCAGCTCGCCTGAAGGTATGGAGGACTGCCTCCACCTTCTCTAGGTGGGTTTCTCAGTCTGGTGTATGAATGACCACATCGTCCAGGTAGGCAGCAGCATAATTGTTATGGGGGCATAATAGCTTGTCCATGAGGTGCTGGAAGGTAGCTGGGGCTCCATGTAGTCCAAAAGGGACTTTTATTTCCTACCATTTGGCTGCTGGCACCTGGTAGGGCCTCATTGTTACTCTGGCCCCAAGGTTCATGACGATGTGGTGATATGTCTCAGTTGTTCGACCCGGTTTTGTCGAGAACACATCTTGGTTCCAGAAGATCATCTCAGACACCTCATTCTTCTGGTCTGGTGTTAAGTTGGGAGACACTCTCACCTGTTTGGAAGGTTTGTTTTCCTGGGGTAGGTCTTTTCAGACAGCTGTGCATGCCTCTTGTGTATGCGAAGGTTTCAGAAGATTGACGTGATATATTTGATCGTTTCCATTGTCCCAGTTGTCATACCTTGTAATTTACCTCCCCTATGGGTTCAACTATTCCGTAGGGTCCTTGCCACTGGGCCAAAAGTTTACTCTGTTATGGGTACCAACACCATTACTCGGTCTCTGGGCTGGAACTGCCGAACTGTGGCTTGGCAATTGTACTGAACTTATTGGGCCCCTTGGGCCTTCTCTAGGTGTTCCCACACTATGGGAGTGACCCGTGCTATCAAGTCCCTCATTAGTAACATGTGCTCGATTTCATTGTTCCCCTCATTGGGATCCTCCTCCCAAAATTTCCTTGGCTATGTCCAAGATGCCCCGGGGCTGTTGCCCATATAATAGCTCAAAGGGAGAAAACCCAATTGAGGCCTGAGGTATCTCCCGGATGGCAAACATAAGGTATGGTAGTAGGGTGTCCCAATCCTTCGCATCTTGACTTACCACCTTCCTTATCATAGCCTTCAAGGTTCAGTTGAACCTTTCTACCAACCAATCAGTCTGTGGATGATAGACTGAAGTCCTCAGAGTATGTATGTGGAATAGGACACATAGGTCCCTCATTCATTTTGAAATAAATGGGGTTCCTTGGTCGGTCAGTATCTCCTTTGGTAGCCCCACTCAGGCAAAGATCCCCACTAGCTCTTTGGCTATTGTTTTAGAAGCTATGTTCCGCAGGGGGACGGCTTCTGGATACCGTGTAGCATAGTCCAGAATGACAAGTATATATTGGTGGCCCCTGGTAGTCTTCTCTAGGAGTCCCACTAGGTCCATGGCTATTCGCTCAAACGGGACCTCTATGATGGGAAGGGGTAGGGGTACCAATGGTGCCCTCAAGTGGGGATGGGGACTGTGCAGCTGACCCTCTGGGAAGGAGGCACAGTATCTCCACATTTTTTCATGCACCCCGGGCCGGGAGAACCTTTGTAGGATCCTTGCCAGGGTCTTCTCTACCCCTAAATGCCCCCCCAAAAGATGACTATGCTCGAGGCTTAATACGGCCTTCTGGTGTTTGTGGGGCACTAGAAGCTGCTCTACTTTTTGTCCCTGTCCTTGTGCAACCTGGTACAGGAGATCCTTCTTTATGATGAAGTAGGGGCCGGCTCCCTGTGTTTTCCCTTCCACAGGGACCCCATCTATTTCTGTTACCTCCTTCCTAATGTTGTCATATCTTGGATCTTCGGCTTGGTCCCATCTGAAATTTTCCCTCCTGGGGCTGGTCTGCCCGAGTTCTATGGGACTGGTCTCTACTGCTTCTGCCAGTTCAGAGGCATTAGGATCTGGCTCAGGTGCTTCTCCTTCCTGTGTGGCCTCCTTTTCAGCTGCATGGGTCTGCCTACCTACGAGAGCGACCCTCTGGCTTTGGGTCAGTATTCGGGTTCCCAAGGCCTTAGGTGCCCTTCTTTCCCTTTTTGTTTTTCTGACCTGCCTGGGAGTGGTGAAAAAATCTGGGGAAATTTAAGAGAAAATTGGGGGTTGACAGTCTACCGTGGATGCCTCATTAGCTTCAGGGTCCTCCCCTTTCTCCAATCTCGCTACTGGGAGTAAGTCATCAAATCCTGGGAAGTCCCTCCCTATGAGCACCGGGTAAGGGAGTTTAGGCATTACACCTGCTGCTACCTGTGTAGCGTTCCCCTGGATTTCAATTTTTATTGGAATGGTGGGGTAATAACTAACCATCCCACGGACACATGTCACCCCTGTGCGTTTTGCCTGTAATAACTGACTATGTTTTACGAGCTTTCCTGAGATGAGCATGATGGCCCTCCCTGAATCTATCAGTGCTGTGGTCTCTACTCCATTTAGCCTTAATGGCCTGGTATATTTGTGTGGGGAGAGTGCAACCCCCACAATGTGAATAAGGGAGCATGGGTTTTCCCAGTTGCCTCAGTTATGTTGCATAGACTCCTCGGCATTGGGGCACTGTGCAGCTATGTGTCCCCACCCGCAGGGAAAACATCTGTATGGGGCCCTAGGTGTTCCCTGGTCTCTTGGTTTGGGTAGTCTAACATCACGATTTTCTTCACCCTCAGTGCTCTGACTTTTAGTGGCCTCTGGTGGGCCTTCAGCCCCTCTCTTTTTCCACCTGGGCCTTCCTGGGGGCTCAGTTACCTGAGCTCTGGGGGTTGGTGCCACTAGTTTAACCCTGGGTGCCTCTTCTTTAACTGATTGGGTCAGTTCCCTCGCTGTCCTATGCCTCTCTACTAGGGCGATGACCTCATCATAGGTGGAGGGGTTGTTCTGGCTTACCCAGCTGCAAAGGTCTGGCGGTAGTCCTCGCATGTACCGGTTGATGACCAGAACCTCTAGCATCTCTTCTGGACTCTGAGACTCAGTTTGTAACCACTTTTGTGTGAGATGGATGAGGTCATATAATTGGGACCATGGGGTTTTGTTTTCCTGGTACCTGCACTCGTGATAACGCTGGGCCTGCACTGCGGTTGTTACCCCAGATCTGGCCAGGATCTCTGCTTTCAGCTGGGGGTAGTCTGCCACAGCCTCTTCAGACATATCATAATATGCCTTCTGGGTCTCCCACAAAGGAATGGAGCGAGGATGCCAGACCACTGTTCTTGAGACCAAGCCTCCCATAGGGCTGTCCTCTCAAAGGCCAGGAGGTATGCCTCTATGTCATCCTCCCGCATCATTTTCTGCAGCCAATTGCTGGCCTGTATGACCCGCATCCCACTGTGGCTGCGGTTCAGCTCTGTAAGGGCCTTCACCTGGTTTACCAGTTCCCACAACACAGCATGGTCTTGAGCGGCCTAGTCCATCAACAGACGATTGGTCTCTTGCTGCAGCCGCACTGCCTCCTGTTGGGCGGCTGCCTGGACACGGGTAGCCTCCTGCCAAGCAGCTGTGGCTTGTGTCAGAGCCCGCAGTACATCATCCATTGTGGTGAAGAAGAAAAAATAAACCTTATCCTTTTTTTTTAAAAAACACCCTTCTTCTTCCACCACACTGTGCACCCAATCCCACTCCTTACACCCTTGTGACAAAGTTCCTCCTCTGCCTTGGTGGGTCCTGCGCTCTTTGGCAGATTTGCTCGCCTCAGAGGTTCACGGCAGCCCTCAGTTTTGCCACTTCTGCTAGTGGCTCAAACCTGCCATTCACTCAGCTAACCTCATCACTGGCCAGCATGGGGGAAATGGAGAACAATTCCCGCAGTCTCTGTGTTTCACCTAGATCCCTTTCCAAATTAAACCATCACTTCTGGTGTTGCTCACAGACCAGGTCAACTCCTCCTGTGTCCGATCAGGAGTTGGGGGAATGGGGGAAACCCGGGTCCACCCTCTACACCAGGTTGCAGCCCAGGGCCCTGTGGATAGCAGCTGTCTACGTGTCCTGTATCAGCTGCGTGACAGCTACAGCTACAACTCCCTGGGCTACTTCCCCATGGCCTCCCCCCAGCACCTTCTTGCTCCTCACTGCAGGATCTTCCCCCTGAAGGCTGATCACGCTTGTACTCCTCAGTCCTCCAGCAGCATGCCTTCTCACTCCCTGCTCTTTGGTTGCCCTCCATTAACTGCTGGGCGGTCCTTTTTTAAACCAGGTGTCCTGATTAGTCTGCCTCCCATAATTGATTCTAGTATGTTCTTAATTGGCTCCAGGTGTCTTAATTAGCCTGCCTGTCTTAATTGGTTCTAGCAGGTTCCTAATTGCTCTAGTGCAGTCTCTGCTATGGTCACTGAGGGAACAGAAAACTATTCATCCGGTGGCCAGTATATTTGCCTTCTACTAGATTCCTGTACCCCACTGGTCTGGGTCTGTCACAGTGCATAAACTGGTCTTTCCACAGATCCCTAGATGACTTAATGCTCCTTAATACACTGTCACATAGCAGTGTGAAAGTTACTAGTGACCCCCACTAATAGAGCAGTCGTTATGTCAGCCAGCGGCCATTAGGGGGAAGCAGACACCTTAAGGACACAGCAGCCTGAACTTTTCAACTGTTTTCCCTTTAAGGCCTTAAGGTAGTTGGAGCTGGCCCCAAGCCGGTTTTCACTGACCAGAGAGCAAAAACACGGGTCTGACAACCACTAATCAAGTGTTAACACTGCAAGGACCTTGGTCTGAATGTGTATAAAGAATCTGTAAAATGTGTGTAAGACAGAGTCTTTGTACCAAGGTACAAGGCTCTCCTTTCTTCTGCAGAATAAAGCAACTCTTCCTTATCCCTGTCTGGCTGTTAGTGGCTCTCAGCTAGGTGGACCCGATATTTCGGTGACAGTTACTGGCGACTCTGCCGGGACTCTCCTAGCTCGGACATTGGACTCCGGACGGCTGTGGCGAACTGGGAATGGCACCAATGGGGTGTTTTGCCCCTTTTCACTGCTTCACCGCAGCCCCTGGGGTTCGTGCTCTGATAAGGTGAGTCCTAATAGGATAAGGAGACACTATCTGGTTCTGGTTCTGGTCTGGTTAACCGGTTAATGAATTTCTGTCTTATACATTTGGGCATTAGGTGTGTGGATGGAACTTAGCCTCTCATTCGTAATTCCTCAGAGTGGAAGCCATCGCGTGTGATGTAGCTCTGAGGTCGAATTGGGATCCTTCTGTCCCATCCCCTGTAGCAGTCAGTATTAGTGGAAATTCCTGTAATAGGATCCTATTAGGCCATAATTCCCTCTGTTCTCTGTGTAATTCTTTGTTAGAGTGTCAGCAGGCAGATGGGTGGGTCTCTGGTAAAACCCTCAAAGGATAGTCCTTTGGATTATATGTTAAGCAAATGGCCCTTACCCGGTGTTCAAAAAAGGGATGTCAAGGAAGCGTTTTTTACAACTTTGCACCCAGGATTGGCCAGCCCTGGGGACTGCATGGCCCGAGTATGGCTCCTTTGATATTCCTACCTAATTAACCCCCTTACGCCTGACATTGGAAAACCAAGCGCCGGGGCAAATGGACTATTGGTTTTTGTGGGACGATGACGCTCATCGTCACATGAAAAAGGTACAGATTCAGGCTTCTCTATTCCCGAAAGCTTCTGCCCCTCACGAGGTTGATTATTTGGAGGATATCCCCCCCATGTATTGCTCTAGACCACGCCCACCCCCGGCGGCCGCATTACCAATTGCGGTGGACCCGGTACCCTCCTCAATGGAGTCCAGGACAGCAGGTCTACCGAGACAGATATTACCAACAAAAATTGAGGACGCCACAATGCAGATCCCAAGGCCACGGACACAGTCCACGGTCAGTCTTATTTTTATTTCCCAGTCAGCCCCTGACATCAAGAAGTGGTTGCAGCAGCTCGAAGGTGCTGAAGTTCAAGACATCAAACAGGTGAGGATGCTAGCAGCCCTTGTAAACACTGGAAATGAAAAACAGGGAGGGCAGCAGGGACCCCCCAGGTGGCAACCAAAATCGGATTATGGGGGACCCCGAGACATGCCAATGACATATGTAACTACTATAAGCAGCTTGGCCACTGGAAGAGAGAGTGTCCGAACCGACCTACTGGACGACAACCCCGTCGCCCAGACCGACCTCAACAACAGATGGCTGTAACAAGAACAGATGCTGTTGCTAATGAGGAATGACGGCAACCAGGGGGGTCCTCTTGTCACATATTCAAATGATTTTACCACTTATGTTTGTTCCTTCACAGACCCCCAGGTTCGCCTAACATTGGGAGGAACCACCTATTCTTGTCTTTTGGATTCAGGGGCTGCACTTTCTACTGTTACTGCCAAGACGGAGAAAGGAAGCCTTACAGATAAGAGCATTCCGGTAATGGGTATAGGCGGGAAGCCATTTGACTGTTCTGTATTACAGGAGGCTGCTGTAGAATCTCTGGTGTCTCCACCTCCCATGCCTTTCTGCTAGCCCCGGATTCCCCAGTTAACCTCTTAGGCAGAAATCTGTTGTGTAAACTACGTGCTCAGATTTTCTTTTCAAATGACAAAATCGGTTGCCTCAAACCCAACTTCCCCAGCTGTGTGCTGTTCTGACCCAAGTTTCAAAGGACCCGATCCTGTCTGTGGATCCAATCCTACCCGAGCGACTCAGACAGGAGGTAAACATCTCCCTGTGGGGCACTTCAAGGGCAGACTTGGGTACTCTCCAGACAGAGCCAGTGCATATAATCTTGAAGCCAGGCATTATAATTCCTCGGATTCGTCAGTATCCCATCCCCCAAGAAGCTCTGCTTGGCCTCCGGAGTCTTATCACCACATTCCTGCGGTTGGGAGTGCTGGTTCACACCAAGTCTCCTTTCAATACTCCCATTCTGCCAGTGAAAAAAACCTGACATGGACTCAGTGGGAAAACCGATATACTGATTTGTCCAGGACTTATGTGCAGTAAATAAGGTTGTTCAAGCTAGACACAATGTGGTGCCAAACCCTCATACAATCCTAACTGCCATTCCAGCAGGTACTGCTTGTTATTCAGTAATAGACTTGTGTAATGCTTTTTTTTTTAGTATTCCTCTAGATAAGGACAGCTGGGGCCACACTTACCAATTCAATTTCAGTCCCTACTCACTAATGTTCCTGCCCACCGGATCGCTCCAGGAGACTGGGTCTATGTGGAAGAGTGGAAACACGAGCCTCTCCAACCCCGATGGGCGGGCCCTTTCCAAGTCCTTCTTACCTCTCACACTGCTATTCGAGTGAAAGAGCGAGACACTTGGATACACCACACCCGAGTCAAGCTAGCCCCTAGGATGGGGCCAGAAGCAGACGACTTCGGACCTCGAGGGAGCACCGCCAGCTCTTCTCACCGTGACCTGAAAGAGCCAGAAGCAAACAATACCTGGAAAGCTGAACCTCTTGAGGGATTAAAGCTTCTGTTCCGGCGAACAAAATCCTAAGACTTTATAACTATGGGTTCTCAGATGGTGCTGCAGAGGCTATTGCTTTTGGGTATGCCCCTTGTACAAGCTAACCCACACCCAGCCACTAAACCTCTTCAGTGAATAGCCACATTGGGACACTTATCTGATTGTTGGCTGTATCACAAAACCTGCTCTGAGGAAAAAATAGGGTTATGGGCTGTACCTGCAAATCTCTCTGAAGTACTCTCCTTACAGGTAGTACGGAAAACTGAATGGGCATGAGTTGGGAAATATCAATATGACAAATATTGGAGAAGGTCTGAAGTTTGGCATTATTACTGGGCAGCTAAGGGGGTCCCTCTTTTTGAAGTTCTTGGGATCGGTTGTAACATGCCCCTTTGTTTGGAAAATGCTGAAGGAAGTGGGAGGGAAGTGGGCTACCTTCCCCTGGAGGCCTGTGATCAAACCCTTCATTTTGAGGTCAGAAATGGAACCCTTTACCCTTTAAATACCCCTGAGAATGCCCAGAAACCCCCTTGTCTCTTGCACATAGCCTTTACTGTGAAACCAACAGGCATTCGTTATCAAGGGCAGTGGTTTCCCTTATTCCTCCCATTAGGCCCCATAAATAAGACACATATGTATTATATGGATATTTACTCTGGCATTCTGTTGCCCCACACATCCCTTGAAAGGATGTCTGGATGCCCGGAGTCCATGGGATCACTTGCAAGTTTTACAGCTAACATATTTGGGGTTACGTATTGTGGGGCCATTTTAAACAATACCCATGCCCTAGGAGACTTAAATGTTTCCCATTGGAGGTGCCAGGACCACCTAGTGAGTAACTCCGGGCGCTGGGATAGATGGGTAACCTGGCGCCATCGAGTTGCGGGTAATACCCTTACCCTCTATTTAGAGACCCCTGGTTTGTATTTTATCTGTGGCCATGGTGTCTACAAAGCTCTTCCTCCAGGTTGGCAAGGTCGGTGTGGTGTGGCCTGGGTGTTACCAGATGTCCAAGTAAACAGCACATTGGATTCCAGCCAGATCCTCAACCTGGGCAGCTATGCCCATAAGTTTTTCACACACACACCCCCCCATAATGACTCGAGCGAAACGCACCAACAATCCCCTAGTAGTCAGGCAAACGGGGTTTCACTCCTTTGTTCGTGCGCTCATTCCTGGGTTGGGGGTAGCCAAGCTAGAAAAAGCAGTAGTAAATATTTTTGCAGAACTAGAAAAAGTAGCTAATGCATTAACAGACGCTTTCCAAAAGTTAAAACAGGAGATTGATGAGGTGGCAGAAATAGCTTTGCAAAATAAACGTGTGTTAGATGCTATGAATGCTAAATTGGGGGAATTGGGGGGGGGGGGCTTGTGCTCGCATTGGGGAAAAATGTTGTTTCTATGTTAATCATTCTGGCTTAATTGAGCAGGATTTACAAGCCATTAAGAATGCTACTGTTGTTTTCCATGCTGTATCTCTTGATCACACCTTTAGTTTTGAAGACCTCCTTCCAGACCTTGGGTCATGGTTTACGGGGCTCTTTTGAACAATTGTTAAATGAATTCTTTTCTTTCATTTTTTTCTATGTGTTATTTGGACAATGATAAAATGTGCCAAATGCCTATGTAATGCTATGATCAAAAGCTCTGCTGTCCATAAGAAAACCCAGTATCTGTCCCTCCAGCTTGATCCCAAATTGTGTAACGCGCCTGACAATTTTTGAATTTGTCAGGCCTGAAGGGGGGACTGTGAAAGTTACTAGTGACCCCCCTTAATAGAGCAGTCGTTATGTCAGCCAGCGGCCATTAGGGAGAAGCAGACACCTTAAGGACACAGTAGCCTGAACTTTTCAACTGTTTTCTCTTCAAGGCCTTAAGGTAGTTGGATCTGGTCCCAAGCCGGTTTTCACTGACCAGATAGCAAAAGCACGGGTCTGACAACCACCAATCAAGTGTTAACACTGCAAGGACCTTGGTCTGAATGTGTATAAAGAATCTGTAAAATGTGTGTAAGACAGAGTCTTTGTACCAAGGTGCAAGGCTCTCCTTTCTTCTGCAGAATAAAGCAACTCTTCCTTATCCCTGTCTGGCTGTTATTGGCTCTCAGCTAGGTGGACCCGATATTTCGGTGACAGCAGGCCCTGCTCATATCTTTTTTTTATCATAGAATCATTGAATCATAGAAATGTAGGTCTGGAATGGACCTCAAGAGGTCATCTAGCCCAGATTCCTGTGCTTAGGCAAGACCAAGTAAATCTAAACCATCCCTGACAGAGGTTTTTCAAACTTTTTCTTAAAATCATCCAATGCTGGGGATTCCACAGCCTCCCTTGTAAGCCTATTCCAGAACGTAATTACCCTTGCAGTTAGAAAGTTTTTCCTAATATCTAACCTAAATCTCCCTAGCTGCAGGTTAAGCCCTTTACTTCTTGTCCTACCTTCAGTGGACATGGAGGACAATAGATCACTGTCCTCTTTATGGAAGCGTATAACATATTTGAGGACTGTTGTCAGATCCCCCTTCAGTTTTCCTTTCTCAAGACTAAACATGCTCATTTTTTAAAAACTTTTCCTCACAGGTTAGGTTTTCCTTATTATTTTTGTTGTTCTCCCCTTGACTCTCTCCAGTTTGTCCCTCTTAATGCTGACAAAGAGGTTAAATCATATACATGTGTGTGTGAGAGAGAGAGAGAGAGAGAGAGCACTTTTCTACAATTACCAACCTAATCCAGCAAAATAGTTTGAAAATTAGCCACACTGACAAATCTCCAGTTCCAGAGGGAGACTGTTAAGAGCTTAGCACACCCATAAAGCACCTTGTCCCCTGCAGTGACAGATGTCTTCAACTGGCATCTGAAATATCCATTTGCCTGAACCCTTCTCTTCTCTCCATATGGCTGAGTGACATTTGACACTGGCTGAAGGGCAAGTAGCATTCTGGGAAACCTTACCTGCTTCTTTGTGCTTTTCTTTCCAAATTGTATGAAGAGAAAGAAAGAGAGAACATTTCTCATTGGTTAAACAGAAGTGCTTCTCAGCTCCATGTCCATGCACACATACTCTCCCAACATGCCTGATCTTGAACCTAGTCACAAGATTAATGACAAATTCCAATTTGACACCCTCATGAAATCCATTGTAAGAGATCCCTAACCAGACTCAGCTCCCAACTGTAAAACTATCCCTGTTACTGAAATAGAGGAAATCCTGAGCATTAACACTGCTTTAGGGATCCTACATGTTACCTGTTTCTGGAGTTTTATTGTGATAAATAAAAAATGATGATTAGATGATTTTGCTCCCATATTTCTAATAGTAAGCTCTTCATAGCACTTTCTCTCTCTCTCATGTGTGGGTGGCTTTCTACTAAGAAGAATATGGGGGGTTGCAGAAGCCTGCTTTGAGACACAGATTTCAGAGGGAATTTCTTGCAGACCTGAAGTGAAAATGGATTTCTGTTCATTAACTGAATGGTTTGGACAGACAGAAAATAGTAAAAAAAGAAACAACAATGGCAAAATATATTGAGGGGAAATCCATTGAAAGTTCCTTTTTCGCCATGATGTTCATTACTTTTTGTAGCCTTTTCATGTAGCATAAGGGGCCTGGCCCCTGGGTCTCCCATTTTCCTAACCACCAGGCTAAGAATAGGTCTTATTTTTTCTCTCTCTGGCCCAGTGACTGTTTAATTTTTTTATCCAAAGTGGAACAGCTGCAAGAGAAGAGATAGAGAGAGCACCATGTCAGAATATCCCATAGCATATAGGAGTCCACAGTTCAAATACTTTCTCCCCATTAAGCAGAATCAGGAAATGAACCTCCCCTGCCAATATAGCGCTGTTCACATCGGCGCTTATGGTGGTGTAATTTATGTTGCTCAGGGAGGTGGTTTATTCACGCCCCTCAAGAACATAAGTTATACCAATGTAAGTGATAGTGTAGACATAGCGTGAGAGGCAGTAGCTGTGTCAGCAGCAGAAGCCCTCCCCTCAGCATAACACTGTGCACAGGGGGTGGTTAGGTCCATTTAACTACATCGCTCAGGGGTCTGGATTATTCACACCCTTGAATGACATAATAATATCGATGTCAGCCTGTAGTGAAGACCAGAGCTAGAACTGGCTGCAGATTGCAAACAGACATTGACACCTCCCTGAAGCCTGGACTTAGATACCTGCTTTTGTGAGAGGAGTGTGATTTAGCACACACTTCTCTCATTGGCATCGCCCATTCTCTGACTTAGGTGATTCCCTGCCTATCATGCTGGCTTTTGTGGATCCTATTTTATAGTGCCTACTCTCCCCAAACATTGTGCAGGGAGCTTAGGTGCCTAACTCAGGGTTATGGGGATCCCATCATTATCCCAGTGATTTTATAGGTGCCTAAAAGTTAGGGCTTGTGAAACTCAGTATCACAACACCTCAGTCCTTCTGTGGATCCAGGTACAAATTTATAAACATGTAAGTGTAAAGCAATGGGTTGTGAAGCAGAGGCCTAGAAAGAGAGGCCTGTATAAGGGATGCAGGCCACTTGTCCTCCCTAAGGAACATATTAACAGTCTCCATCAGCAATGGATGTGGACTCCTCACAAGATTTCACCAACCATGACCAGCATATGTCTGACCAAAACACTGTAGCCTTATGTTTCACAAGTTCCTACACTAAAGAAGTGAATAAAACTGGCAGTAACTCAAGCAAAGAAGAACTTGCACATGTCCCGCCTGCAGAATGGCTTGCTACCATGAATGTGACCAAATCTTTCCAAATCTTTGCCTACACTAGGAAGTTCTCAGAATAATGTAGGATGTGAATCTAAAGCTCTATAGCTATTCTGGAGTAACAACCCATGTGGACACTCTTTTCCCAGAAAGAGTGCCTTTTCCAGTTTAGCTGAATCCACTTCTAAAATGCATTAAGCTAAACAGGAAAAGACATTATTTCTGCAGAATAAGAGTGTCCACATGGGGAGATGCTCCAAAATAATTTTGCCAGTCAATTTCGCCATGTAGACAAGCCCAAAGAGAAATTGTTTTCACTGGCAGTGGATTGAAAACTCTTCACCCTGAGCAATACTCTGTATCTTATATCTGAGTGGAAACCTGTCTAACTCCAGTACACCCAGCACATGAGTTTCACAAAAACAACAAGGAGTCTGGTGGCACCTTAAAGACCATCACCACCCGCCATAGTGTTTCCTAATATCCAACCTAGACCTCCCCCACTGCAACTTGAGATCATTGCTCCTTGTTCTGTCATATGCAACCACTGAGAACAGCCGAGCTCCATCCTCTTTGGAACCTTCCTTCAGGTAGTTGAAGGATGCTATCAAATCCCCCTCACTGTTCTGCAAACTAAACAAGCCTAGTTCCCTCAGCCTCTCATCGTAAAGTCATCTGCCCTTAGCCCCCTAATCATTTTTGTTGCCCTCCTCTGGACTCTGTCCAATTTGTCCACATCCTTTCTGTAGTGGGGGGCCCAAAACTGGACATAATACTCCAGGTGTGGCCTCAGCAGTTCTGAATAGAGGGGAATAATCACTTCCCTCAATCTGCTGGCAATGCTCCTACTAATACAGCCCAATATGCTGTTAGCCTTCTTGGCAACAAGGGCACACTGCTGACTCATATCCAGCTTCTCATCCATTGTAATATCCAGGTCCTTTTCTGCAGAATTCATAGACTCATAGACTTTAAGTTCCGAAGGGACCATTATGATCATCTAGTCGGACCTGACCTCTGACCTCCCACCCACTCCTGTAACAAACCCCTAATCTATGTCTGAGTTATTGAAGTCCTCAAATCATGGTTTAAAGACCTCAAGGTGCAGAGAATCCTCGAGCAAATGACTCATGCCCCACTCTGCAGAGGAAGGCGAAAAACCTCCAGGGACTCTGCCAATCTGCCCTGGAGGAAAATTCCTTCTTGACCCCAAATATGGTGATCAGTTAAATCCTGAGCATGTGGACAAGACTTACCAGCCAGCACACAGGAAATACTTCTCTGTAGTAACTCAGATCCCACCCCATCTAACATCCCATCACAGACCATTGGGCATATTTACCTGTTAATAATCAAAGATCAATTAATTGCCAAAATTAGCTATCCCATCACACCATCCCCTCCATAAACTTATCAAGCTTAGTCTTGAAGCCAGATATGTCTTTTGCCCCCACTACTCCTCTTGGAAGGCTGTTCCAGAACTTCACTCCTCTCATGGTTAGAACTGCTGCTTAGCTAGTCGGTCCCCAGCCTGGAGTGGTGCATGGTATTCTTCTGTCCTAAGTGCAGCACTCTGCACTCATCCTTGTTGAACTTAATAAGATTTATTTTGACCCAATCCTCCAATTTGTCTAGGTCACTCTGGACCCTATCCCTACCCTCCAGCGTATCTACCTCTCCACCCAGCTTAGTTTCATCTGCCTTCAGAGCTCAGCAGCTGGAGAGTGGTGTCCTCTGGCTAGGAGCCCAGCCCTGAAGGCAGAACCTCTGCCAGCAGCAGCGCAGAAATCAGGGTAGCATGGTACGGTATTCCGCCCAGCTCTGAAGTCAACACAGAAGTAAGGGTGGCAATACTGTGTCTCCCTAAAATAACCGTGTGACCCCCCTGCATCTCCCTTTTGGGTCAGGACCCCCAATTTGAGAAATGCTGCTGTCCCCCCATGAAATCTGTATAGTATAGGGTAAAAGCACACAAAAGACCAGATTTCACAGGGGGATACCTGTTTTTGTGGTCCATGACACATTTTTCATGGCCATGAATTTGGTAAGATCCTAGCTATTGTGACTGAAATGTTTCAGTGCTGGTGTGTATGGAGCTACGCGCACATTTCAAATAGCTCTCCACACCAGAAGGGGGTGGCATTAGTAACTCAATTTCACAGCTGTTTCAGCTGTTAAATCTCCAACAGTTCACTGGTTGAGAGTTCCCTCTCACTCTCCTTGGCCATGCTCTCCAAGCCATCCCCACCCCAACAAATACCCCCTACTTCCACTAATGCACCCTCACCCCATCCTCAAACTTTTAGTATCACAGGAAAAAGTGAGGAATATAAAAAAAACCCTAAATAATGTGCCCCCTGAACTTCCCTCCCATCCGTGGTACCTGCAAGTCTTGGAGAACAAAGGGAGCATGGGAGGAGAAAGGGCTAATTCAAGCACTTGGCCCTATCTGGAGATTCAAAGCAGAGGAAAAGGAAGGAAGGAAGGACTCCTGCTCAGTCATGTACTGGCTGTTGTGCCTAGATCAATAGTTAGTGGACAGCAAACTTGGGTGTAAATCTATAGTGCAATAGCTGGCCATGTATTATGTGTCTGTATAAATCCTGATGCTGCCCACTGTCAGTTCCCTATTGCACATTCAACGACTCCTGCTTCAAAGCAGAGTAGATCAAAGCATATTACGGAATCCTTAGTGATTGCCATCAGGATCCACAAGGACAGTTAATGCACTATTGATTCATACCCCAGCTTACCATGCACTAATTGTTCATCTAGACAAACCCTAGGTTGCCAACCTGGTGGTGGGCACAGCTCTGATGGACATGCAACACATTGTCTTCTGTACAGTATATCACATTCTTTTCTCTCAGGCTGAAAGCACCTCAGGGTTGGGACTGTCTCTCCTCTGCAGGACCAAGGAGACTATCCCAGCAAAACAAAGACATAATGATAAAATCATCTGTGAGAGAAAATGGTATGACATCAAAGCAAACTTACTGTCAATGATCTCGGGCATTTCTGAAAAAGAAAAAGAAATCCAGATGTTTAGATTTTTTACACATTTTTATGTCCACTTTTATGCTACAGAATAAAATGATTGTCCTTGGGAGGTTTTGAGAAGGGGCAAAATAGATGATGAATGCACATCCCAGTTTCCTGTAATGCAACATATTTCTGAAGCATCAGTTAGAAACCAGAGTTGGTTGAAAATTCTCTTGAATCTGTTTTTCAATATACGATTGGGTTTACAACAAAATGCATTAGATCTGGACGCATGGAATTGTGCATGTCCAGCTAAGGCTAAGTTATAACTGGTCCCTTAATACAACATTTAAACATGCTCTAAACTTGCAATCCTCTGTTAATATCCTTAATTCAGCCACATATTCAGGAATGGATTATTTTTGTTTGGTTTCCATTTATAAAAACAGAAACAAGTGACTTTGGGAATAAGCAATATAGTAGAATTTCCACAATCTGAGCAATAGGACTGGGCAAAAATTTTTTAATCAAAACATTTTTTGGTGAAATTTGCAGGTTCAGCAACATTGAAACTTTTCATGAATTAATGTCGGATTTTCTAAATTGTTTGTCAGAAAAAAATATTTAAAAAAATTCTGAAGAAATCAAGATGTTTCATTTTGACACTTTCTAAAAGAAATATTTCAATTTTAAAGTTAAAAAATGTATTTAAAATTTTCTTTAACTTTTTTTAACAAAAGCAAATATAGAAAGGTCAAAAACTAAATGTAACAATTTGATTTATTGAAATAAAACAAAATCTTTATTTTGGGGAGGATTTTTGGAATTGCCAATGTGCTAAAAGTCCACTATTCACACAGCTCCACACAGCAGGTGGTTTGTCTGTGGGTTTAATGTGAGCTCATAGGCTAGGCAGCAAGGTATATATTTAAGACTCCATTAAACTCAGTAAAAACATGACCTTTCTCTCACCATTCATACCATTAACCATTTTATACACTTCCAGGCTTTCAATATAGGGGACCAGTCCTCTACTGAGTCTGCAAACAATTCCATTTTCCCTGAACAGCCAGGCATTTTCAACCATTTTTTCTTCCTCACTGAGCAGGTTTCATGCACAGTGGCTCCAGTTTCTATTTACTTCCATTTTCACTGGGTGTATCAAGTATGGCCTTGCCAAACCAAGAAGTACAAAAATCACAAATAAGATCCCCCCAGATCATGGGTTTACAGGGAAAAAAAAATATTATCCATTAGGCCCAGTCCTTTATTTAAGAAAGACCAAAGTGAAGTTTCCCAGGGTTAAAAATAATCCAGCCTGAACCACTCCCTGTCAAGTTCCCCCATCCCTTCCCAATTCTAACTGTCTGTCACTACCCATAGCCTCTGTCCTGAAATAGACAGAGTCACAATCTTCCACAGTAATGCAGCAACTTTTGAGATCTCACTTTGTACATTTCCTTCTTGTGATGCTGCCAGATTGACAGCTGTGGAGTTTGAATAATCATTCTTTGATCCACAGAAAATGTACGATATGGGCAGCAGCCATGTGCCTTAGATCTGCCCTGGGGAGACACCTGCTAGGTGTTGGAGGGAAGCACAGATTCCAAGACTCATTCAGCACTTGATCTGAATTCTGAGGTGCCAAATGAGGTCGTCTATCCCGCATATATATATATATATATATATATTTGGAGTCTTTGGGGCAGGTGGTAGAGCAGTCAGTAGAGAGTTCGAGTTTCAGTGGGACCCTGCAGATCACAGCAGCTCAGGAAGCCCCTTAGGCTCATGCAGATAGTGGAATGCCTCACATCTGTAATGCCCCTCATGGTCCTTTGAAAGGCCCCAGTGACACAGATGCTCAGTCTCTGCATATCAGGCACAACAATTCTACATCAGCCTATCGTGTTTTCCATCTAGCTGATCACAGTGGTGCTGGATGCCTACAGGGTGAGCCTGTGCCTTTGTATGGCCAATGTCTCAGTGAGAAAAGATACAGTTACAGCCCCCATGGACGGTTTCAAAGACTCCCTGCGCCATAGCCTGGTGAAGACTTTTCTTCAGATGTGCCTGTGGTACATTGTTAACACATCACTGTTATGGTGTGCAGACAAAACCAGTGCTAATAGGTTGTCCTCATCATAATTTGAGATTACTTAAAGAAAGAAGCAGCAGTTTTATATTTGGGATCCAACCCGCCCCTTTCTCCGAGCCCAAGCCCTTCATCGGTGTAGTACTTCTCCCTTGATTAACAATGAGCGGTCTAACTGATCCCATCACCTTTTTTGTTCCTTTTTTTGCTACTCAAAAATCACAACAGATAGAATGATAAAATCAATGCAGAAAGATTGACTTCATTGTAATTTGAGAATACTTAATGTATAGGCATAGATTTGCCATGGAAATTTTTATTTACATTTTTGTGCATGTTGGGTCAGATAGACGCCAAAATGTTACCTGGGGTAAATACCCAAAGCAAACTTCAGGGGAAAAAATTGTTTTATGTCGACTCAAAACATTTTAGTTGATTGAAAACAAAATATTTTCAAGTTTTTCAATTAGATGAAAAAATTTAAAATAAATGCTTTATTTCAAATCAAACTGGCATTTTTGTTCAACAACCAAACCAAAATAATCCATTTTTCATTTAGCTCTAATGCTGGGACCATTACATGTCACAAGCCTCCCACAACTTTAAACTAATATTGTTATTGGAAAGGCCACTTATGTCTCCTCTAAATGTAACTGTCCAGATACCAGTTAAAACTTACTCTCTCTTGTTCTTTGATTCTGGAAAAAAAAAAGCCTCATGTTTAAGGACATTCACACACTGATTTTCATATAACCTGGGGGCATATGAATCACACAATGTACTGTATACAATAAAAATATTTGAATGTTTCAAACAGCCATAAGGGTGTGTCAGGAGTAGCACTGGTATCTCAGCTTCACAGCTGCCAAACCTCCAAGAGCTCACTAGTTGGGAGTCCCCTCTCAGTCTCGGTGGCCATGCCCCCAGACAAGCCCCATCCCTATAAATGACCCCCTGCCTCCACTCATGTCTCCTCCCCTCACCCTCTGAGCATGTAATGTAGCAGATAAGGTGGGGCTTATAAAAGCCCCCAAATGATGTGCCCCACAAACTGCCCTTTCATTTTTGGCAGCCACAGGTCTATGGGAACAAAGGGACTAAGGGTAGGAGAAAGGGCTGCATCACTCCCATGGCCTCCCTTGGACTGCAATGCAGGGGAAGGAAGGACTCCTGCTCAGCTGTTCTGTCTGCTGTTCCCCAATGCAAGGTGCCATCTTGGCAGTGGGGACCATGATTATGCGGATGTATAACACAGTGAGTCTTTCCAAGAGTCTATCCCATCCTTTGGGATTGTGTCTCCTTTGCAGGACCAAGCAGGCTATCCAACCATGACAAATACACAATGATTAAACCTTCTGTGAGTGAAAATGCTGCAAGATCAAAACAAACTTACTGTCAACTGCCTCAGATGTGTCTGGAAAAGAAAAAAAAATCCAAATGGTTAGCATTTTACACTTTGTTTTCAAACTAACGCTATGTAATAAAATTACTTTAATGTAATAAAATGACAGGTTCCAGCTCAGGCCAGAGCCCCACACCAATCAATTTGTATTATTATAGATCAAAGTGATTGTTAAAGGTATAAGAGTATATTTGGTGTTTAAACTCAATGGAAACTATTGGGTGTTATTTGCATTGTTTTCACTTATCTGTATCATGTTATTATGCAATAGCAAGCATTTACATCATAAATACCCCTGTAACTACATAATGTACCAAAAGTAAATAAAGCCTTGCAAAATGCAAATGAAGAAAAATGCTAATTTCAAAGTGGTCATTGTGTGGGATGACCACAGGTCAGAGACTCTACCTGCATTCCTCACTCACCATCATCAAAGGAAAAGCCCATCTGGGTAGAAACATTGTCAGCTTGATTTCTCTTGGATTCTTATAGGGAAGTGTACCAGATGCAAAGTGGAGATCCCCAGAGACACTCATCTGGGAACCCTGAAAAGACTATTTGGAAACTGGCAGTTTATTACATCTGTTCCACCATTTGGAATTACAAATTGTGACTCACCTGTGTATTATATTTTACCTGTTTTAACCTCTCAATAATGCTCAATTCCTTTTTCTAAACCTTACACACATTTATTATAGAATTAGCTACCAGCATTGTCTTTGGTGTAAGGCCTAGATTACCAACTGACCTGTAGTAAGTGACTGGTCCCTTGGGGCTGGGAGCAATCTAATGTGATGTGATTTTTCTTGTTTAAGTGACCTTTTATCACAAAATTTGATTTGACTGGGTGGCAAGATAGACTAGAGAGTCTAAGGGGACTATGTGTGACTCCATGGTAAGACTGGTACCATGATATAGGAGTTCACATTTGTTACTGGCTTGGTGAAATATAATTATAGAATAAGCCACCAGCTTAGGATATCTGCCCTGTTTTCAGACACTCTACCCTGAGGTAGGCACTTACAGCTGTGAGTCACTCCAGACAGCATGACACTGTCCTTGGCAGGTTTTGGGAGGGGACAAATTGATGATGGATTTTGCTGAAATTGCACACATTTCTAAAGTATCAGTTAGTCTAAAATTAGGACTTGTCAAACATTCTCTCTTGAAACTGGTTTTCAGTAGAAGATTGTATTTTCAAGAAAATTAGGTTGGTACAAAAATTTAGCTAAACCCCCAAAAGTTTTGGGTTTAGCTCTTATATGGTCTGGGCTCCCAAGATGCACCATGGCCAGAGAGACCATGATGCAGTCAACCATCACCAAGAGGGGATACCATGGTTTATCATAGGAGATGTAGTGTAGGGAGGTGAAATTCTGTGGAAAAAATGCCTTTTGGGACCAAATCTACCTGAGACCAAACAGGGTTTGTGGAATGTGATGTGGCAAACTCTACAAAGTATTAGCTTAGAGCCATTGCTGCTCTAAAATATATCAACTGTGTAGGTGCCCTACAGGGCCATGTGCCCGAGAATTGCTAGAGCACAGGTGAGCTCCATCACTCCCTCAATGCTCAATCTTGCCCTCAAAATACCCCCTACACCAGGGGTGTAAGAGCTGGCTATGCTGCTTTGTGACAACAGAGAGCCCCTATCTGCCAGGATAATTCTGAACCAGACCAGATTCTGCCATTTCTCCCTGTCTGAGATGTGTAAATAATCTGAACAGAGGAAGGGAATGTGCCCCAGTGAGTTTTGTAAGTGTGTTAAGGGGGGGAATCCATGGTTCTTAGCATGGAAAATTTCTCTAGCATAGATAATTCCCAAATGACTCTTCTATAGGCTCTGGAATATAATATATCCCATTCTAGATTGGATAACTACTCTCCTTCAGGATATTGCAAATACAACCAATGAAAGGTATGTGTGAGGGTGAAATGCTAGAGCTACATTCAGGGCCGGATTGCAGTTATTTTTTTCATAATGAATATTATCTTTCAGCAATCAGCATATGCTGATGAATAAACTTTCATTTAGAAGAATAAAGGCAAACAAAAAACATTAATCATAACTCCCCACACTCTTGATAAAATAGAATAAAATGCACTTCAAAAGCTAATTAATCATTCCCTCTGCTGCACATGAATGCATGAAGTATCCTTCTGAGACTCGGAGAAACAGGCTATGCTAAGTTTCAGAGTGGTAGCTGTGTTAGTCTGTATCAGCAAAAACAACGAGGAGTCCTTGTGGCATCTTAGGCCTTGTCTACACTACGAGAGTAGTTCGATTTTACTTGCATCGAATTTTTGTAATCGATATTGCAAAGTCGAACGTGTGTGT
>NW_024958685.1:838879-850036 GCF_000241765.5 Chrysemys picta bellii
GCCTGTTTTGTAGGTGGGGAGTTTTCTGGGATGGGAAGCGGTACCTAGAGAGGGGTTGTTAGGGTTGGCTGGTTTATCCTGCCTAGCCCTTACCAATTCCAGTTCATGCTTCTTCTCTTTTTCCCTCTCCTCCATTTCTTTTTGTTTCTGCTCCATCTCTTTTTCTTTCAGCTCCATCTCTTTTTATTTTTCCTCCATAGCTCTTTTGTCTGCAACTTCAGCCCTGGCCATCTGTCTGTCATGTTCCTTTTCATTTTCTTCAGCCTGGAATTTGGCTAATTCTAGGTCCTGTTGCATAGTTTTTTCCCTTTTGCCTGACATTTCCCCCCTGGTCTACCTTAGCTATTGCGGGGGGGAGGGGGGAGAGAGACAGCTTGGAATCTTTGGTTACTGTAATGTGGCTCTTTAAAAAACAACAACAAGTAAAACAGGTTTTTGTGACCTGTCTTGGCAATGTTAATGACCCTCCAGTGATCACAGCTGGAACTTCCCTTCTAACAAAAAGCCCTCTGTTAGATGCTCTTATCTGTTTGCCTTCAGGGTATCTCTCCTTCACTGCTTCCCCAGCATCTCAAAGGGGGGGGGGGAAATCTGGCTTTTGGTTCCTAAAAAAATCCCTAACTGCTGCTCACCATGTCAAGGTTCCTTCCCCACTCTGAACTTTAGGGTATAGATGTGGGGACCTGCATGAGAAGCTCTAAGCTCAATTAACAGCTTAGATCTGGTCTGGCTACTACCACTCCCAAGCACTAATTCCCTTCCCTGGGTAGCCTTGAGAGACTCTTCACCAATTCCCTGGTGAACACAGATCCAACCCCTTGGATCTTAAAACAAGGAGAAATCAATCAGGTATTAAGGGAAAGGCTTTTAATTAAAGAAAAGAAAGGTAAAAGAAAACCCTCTGGGAGAGATTAGCATACCAGCTACTCTCACAGACAACAGATTCCAAACACAGAGGATGCTCCCCTGGGCAAACCCTTAGTTACACACACACACAAAAATACCCAAATACCCAATTTGACTATTCCTCTAATTGCACAAGACAGGTTACAAAGAAATAAACATAAGCCTATTTATTTCCTTTACTAATACTCACTACTTAATAAGAGGCTGAATTCTGGAGCTTTCCCACTCTGGTCCAAAGTGAAACTCAAACAGACAAAGGGAACTTCTCTCCTTTCCTTTGAACCATCTTGTCCTCCCATTGGTTCCTCTGGTCAGGGGTCAGCTAGGCTAGATGAACTTCTTAACCCTTTACAGGTAAAAGAGGCATTAACACTTAACTATCTGTTTATGACAGGTGCACAAGGACTCCTCGTTGTTTAGGTTATGCTAACTAACTCTCTTGTGAGCTAATCTAGTTCTAGATGCTAGTCCCAGCAAGGCTGGGGAGGACAGGACTTCCTCCTCCCCACATGGCATCCGGGGCCAGGTCAGACCCACCCCCAGATTTCTCCCCCTGCTGGAGGAATCTCTGAAAACTCTCCCCCGCCCCCGCTTCCTGCACCCATTTCTCCTCAGCTGCAGCGGGAGAGAATCATTGTACAGGGAGCTTCTCGCCCATCTGCCCACCCCCATGCTTCCAGACCTCCTCATACCCAGACCCTCCCACTGAACGTCACCCCCCTGCATTCAGAACCTCCCCAATCAACCCCACTCCCCCTGCACCTGGACCACCCTGATGAGCCACCTGCACCCGAATCCCCACCCCATTGAGCCCCATCCAGCTGCACCTGGATCTCCACCCCACTGATCCCCAATCCCCCAGCATCTAGATCCCCCACTGAGCTCCCCACACCCAGACCACCCTGTCAAGCTCTATCCCCCCCACTCCCAGACCCTTTCCGCTGAGCCCCAACCACCTTCACCTGGACCCCCTGCAGAGTTCTGTTACCGTTGCACCCAGAAACCCCCAACAAGCCCCAGTGCATCCAGATCCCCCTGCACCCAGATCCTCCACTGAGCTGCCTGCACCCAGATTGCCCCACACAGAACCCTCTCAACCCATACCTGGATTCTCCCACACTAAGACCCTCCACACTTGGATCCTGCCTTGCTGAGCCAGCCTGCCCACACCTGGTGCACCTGGCATAGAGGGACAGGGCCTGGCGTGTGTTTCTTGGGCAGGCCCAGTCCTTGCGCTGTGTCAGGGTTGGGTGAAGCCTCACTACTGAGTCCATGTCCCGGGGGAGGAGCTGCACAGTGATCTCCCACCTCTGAGCAGCCAGTGGCCTGTGCTCCCCAATGCCATGCTGGAGCCTTCACATTTATTTGACAAATAAAATGTGCAGAATTTTGTAGAATTTTAAAATATTGTGTGCAGAATTTTAAACTTTTTGGTGCAGAATTTTTAATTTTTTGGTACAGAATGCCCTCAGGAGTAGAAAATTGATTCCTCAGCATGTCTCCCTCACAGTCACATCCCTGTCTCAGTGCTGAACATATGACCTGAACAATCATGCAAAGTCAGAACATCCTATAATCCGTCATCCCAACATCATCATTCTCAGCCAGACACTTGACACAACAATGTTCCTGTGCAGAGGCTTTTGTGATTCCATGTACATATGGCCCAGCTTCCCATTGGTGATCACTGAAATCAAGATATTATCTCAAACTATTGGAAAGTGGCCAACCTCAGAGTGGTTGAGACAGTGACAGGTGCTGGAGGAGGCTGAGGGCCAGTGGAAAATTGACTCTATTTACATGTAAAGCAAACATATCAATATATATATTTATAAAGCCAAATACGGTGACAGTGTGTGTATGTGTGAGGGAGTATGTGAATCTTTTTCACTTGAGTTGGACTCAGACCCTGAAATTAATTTTCAACAAGGTACGAAATTGCCCTCAGATGGGAAAAGGTTTTGTCACCACTAATCTATGCCAGATTTGAACACATAATATAGAGATTCCATGGCTGTCACATTATTAATCATATTTAGAATCCCTATATATTCCAGTCCCCTCTATTCATCAATTTGACAGCCACCATTCACAAAGTAAGGTGAACTCACTCTTTTCTGCCTAAGGCATATCAGTAAAATAAATACACAAAGTCAAATTTTCTACAAATGCACTTTGCACTGGCAAACTGTCTAGCTGTGCACTCCTAGTGAGGGTGTCAAAGGGGTTGGAGGATTTTCCAAAGCAGTGAGTCAGACTTGCCCAAGTCCCAGGAGTGAGTTTGGTCACTGACTTCCATGGGATCAGGGTCAGGGTCTTATTGTGGAACACAGGGATGCCAAACTCCTTCTTTGGAGATTGTTGAATGCCATTTTTAATTACAGTTCATAGGATGGGATAAAAAAATAGGTCTTCACACTCCCTCAGTCCACAGTGGATCTCCACTGATGGCAAAATGGAGGTTTGCAGAGATCAAGAGTAGAATCTGGTCTTTATGTAGCAACTAAACATGTAGTGAATCCCGTTCATTATTTCCTGTTCAGGAACCTATGCTTGCCTTCAGTCTCAATCAGTAGCAAATTCTGCCTCCTTTACAACTTGAGTGAATTCTGCCCTTTGTTTCTTTTCCTTCCCCATCTTTTTGTTTCTCTTCCTCTTCCCTTCCCTTTTCCTCCACTTTCCTCAGTAATTCTTTCCCTGAAACAGCTCTCAATTCATCATGTGTACTTCACTTCCACTTATTCCATCTGCTGAAATAAGCAATCAAATACTTCATGCTGACACTGAAAGTGTCAGGAAGCTTTAGGGTTGACACCCAATGAGATTAGTGGTAAGTGGTGAAAGTTGTTTCAAGCTGTCTGCAGAGTCAGCCAAACAACACCACTTCATCTTCCAAACATAAATCAAGTGAATCTTCTCAACCATGAGGGTTTGCAATGTACTTTATTGCAAGGAAGTCTGCCAAACAATTAGTGGAGCCACTGGAGGATACAGGTGTTAAAGGAGCACTCAAAGATGAAAAGGCTGCTGCAGAGAAACTAAATTAATTCTTTTCATCAGTCTTCACTGCATAGGATGTGATGGAGAGTCCCAAACCTGTTACCTGAGCCATTCTTTTTAGGTGACAAATTTCAGGAATTGTCCCAGATTGAGGTGTCGATAGAGGAGGTTTTGGAACAAATAAAAAAATTAAACTGTAATAAATTACCAGGAACAGATGGTATTCACTTAAGGAACTCATATATGAAATTGGAGAACTACTAGCTGTCCATTTTGAAGCCCATCCTTCCTGTATAGCAGAGGTAGGAAACCTGCAGCCCATAGGCCAAATCTGGCCCGCTGTTTCATTTCATCAGGCCTGCAGTGTGTGCTGTGGGCTGGAAGCCCTGAGCCTCAGTGCCCCCACCACAGGGCTGGAGCCACGAGTGCCGGCTCGCCGGCATGTCCCTGCAGCCCCTAGGTGGAGGGGCAATCAGGTAAGCTCCACGCGCTGGTCCCACCCCCAGCACCGGCTTCGCATCTCCCCTTGTATGGGAACCACAGCAAATGGGATCTGAGGGGGCCTGCCTTAGCCCTGCTGCACTGCCGCCCAGGAGACACCTGAGGCAAGCGCCACCCAACTGGAGCCTGCACCCCAATCCCCCTCCAGCCATTCCTTTTGTCAGAGGGTGGCACCTAGATAAGTAAGGGGGCAACGCATAACTTGTTTGTATAGGGGTATAAAGAGGTATCACAGAGCGGATGTCATCCGTTCACTTGCTGCCTTCACTGAAAGGGAGCTGAAGGGTTATTTCACCTGCTTGCTGCAGAGGCCTGGTTCTGTGAGTGTTATTTGTGCTGCTGGTGGAGGGATTCAAAAAGGTTTTTTCTCCAGTGATGTTCTAACTTTCTGCCTATGCACTTCATCTGCTGAAGTTCATCTGTGAAGCGTTGTGGTCGTCCCAGTTGATGTGGGGGGAGTGGGCAGCTTGGGACCAAGGCATTTGAGAGTGGACATCCGGTGATTGTGTTAAGTCATCAGCACCTTGGCCTTGTAATTGTGGGGCTTGGTCTCTTAGGGTAAGTTGAAAACTTAGAGAGTTCAGTAGTCTTCAGGGGTGTCATAGGTTTCACCCCCACTCTGAACTTTAGAGTACAGATATGGGGACCTGATGTGAACCTCTAAACTGAATTACCAGCTTAGATCTGGTTTTGCTGCCACCACTCCCAAATACTAACTCCCTTCCCTGGGTAGCCTTGAGAGACTTCTTCACCAATTTCCCAGTGAACACCGGTCCAAACCCTTGGATCTTAAAACAAGAAGAAATTAACCATCCCCCCTCCCTTCCCCCACCAATTCCTGGTGAGTCCAGATCCAACCCCCTTGGATCTTAAAACAAGGAAAAATCAATCAGGTTCTTAAAAAGAAGGCTTTTAATTAAAGAAAAGAAAGGTAAAAGAAAACCCTCTGGGAGAGATTAGCATACCAGCTACTCTCAAAGACAACAGATTCAAAACACAGAGGATGTTCCCCTGTGCAAAAACTTAGTTACTTAAAAAATACCCAATTTGATTATTCCCTAATGCCCAAGACAAGCTACAAAGAAAATAAACATAAACCTATTTATTTCCTTCACTAATACTCACTACTTGATAAGAGGCTGAATTCTGGAGCTTTCCCGCTCCGGTCAAAACTTAAACTGAAACTAAACAAAGGAAACTTCCCTCCTTTCTTTTGAAACATCTTATCCCCCCATTGGTTCCTCTGGTCAGGTGTCAGCTAGGCTAGGTGAACTTCTTAACCCTTTACAGGTAAAAAGAGGCATTAACCCTTAACTATCTGTTTATTACAAGGGGTGACCAAATTTGAATGTTTGCTACTGAGGTGGGAAGGACGAAAAGCTCTGACCTCTGCCTGGATGAGGAGGTGATCAGATCAGGAGTGTGGTACACTTATGAGAACTCAGATTTCCAGTCCTAGATTGAAGATATAATTGAATGTACGTCTGCAGGTACAGAGTCGGTCCAAAGACTGTCTTGGAGAGTCCCATGTGGACAATGAGATCAAGTACTATGGTACCATCTGTATTGTGTAAGTGAAGGTAGATGTGTCCGAGGACAAGAATATGGGGAATTCCAGTGTGGTTTGGGGGAGCAATTCTATTAGTTCCTCTCTGGGTTGATAGTATTTTTCCATCTGGAGGGCTGTATATAACTACAAGTATCTCAACCTGTGCCCGGCAGATCACATAGAGGTAGTCACATGTTTGTTACACCACATGCCACTGGCGGTGCCGTATAGCAGACATGTAGTTACAGTTGGCAGTGAAAAACTCAGCACATCCACACTGCGGTGTGTTGCTACATGTATCGGTGAAAGGTTCCAGCACAGCTTGGGCAAGTAAAGAGCAGTGTAGTGTATGTACTCGGGTATATACTGGCACCTTACATTTGTGTCTTTACTCCACTTGCCTAAGCTGTCTCTCACTATCTAGGCTGTTATTTATAGCTATCGTAGGGAGACTACCTGTGTATGTACACTACATACTGTAGTAGGAAAAGGGCCTGAAACATAAGCCCATGTATCAGAGGCCTGGTATGAGGCCTGAGGCCTGAACTAAAGTAGTGATCAAAGCTTTGCTGATATAAAAAAAAGTCAGGTTGTAAGGGGGCCTGATCACAGAATCTGGCAAGAATAGGGCTGATATTATAGAAACACACATTCCTAAGAGGTGCTAGGCACAGGCCATGCACACAAACACATTCCAGGAGGGTGGTACCAGAACATCCTGATACCAGCACATTCCCCAAAAATAACAGGAACACGTTGACCCATCTTAAAGATAAGGTCAGGATGACAGCATGATGGATCGAGATGTTTTGATCGAACCAACATGTACAAGGTAATGGGTAGCACCTAGATATGTCAGAGGATAGCACCTAGATAAGTAAGGGGGCAATGAATAACTTGTTTGTATAGGGGTATAAAAGAGGTACCACAGAGGGGTGTCAGGGGCTGACCGAGGGGATAGTGGAAAGTCCCGCCACTAACTGAGCTGGTCCACTGTCGCGAGCATACATGTGTTAGTGTACCTGTAACCATTGAGCTGGGGCATTAGCACTGTTCTTCATCAGCAATAAATCTGACCAAGTTCCTTAGCTGAAGACCAATTCTGTGGATTTATTGGGGAGTTCAATCAAAGTCTGCTGTCTCTCCTATCTGCACAGAGCTGGGGCAGCATACAGAGCGAACAAACACACACACAGCCAAACATCTATCAACAGATGCTATGGAAAGAAGGATGTGGTATAGTTGCATCCATAGGTGGAACATCCTCTCTATCAGAATAACAACAGGATGGCTACCCACCTCCTCTGAACTGTATTTACCTGTGAATTGTGAAAATGTCTTTAAGGCTACTGGCCAGTGCTGGCAGGAGCAGAGCTTCTGTGATCCCTACTGACAGGGGGAGGGACATATGCAAATAGATTTATTCATCTGACTATAGACCCAGATTATAGTTATTAGTTAGACATTAATCTGAAATTTAGTAATAAGCTTGGTGTTATTGTGTTTTCAAAACTAATGATATGAAACAGGGCTCTGTTTTCCTCAGTAAAATCCTAATATTCTGTGTCAGAAACATCATGTTATTAAAAGGTTACACAGATTACAGATATCGGTAATTGCCAAGAGGCTGAACACTAATTTTTGGAAAACATACAGATACGATGGCACCACAAACAATATACAGCATAGGTGCTGGAACTAGGGGTGCGGGGATGCAGGGGGTTCTGCCGCATCCCCTAGCTTCAAGTGGTTTCCATTATATACAGGGTTTACAGTTTGGTTCAATGGCTGTCAGCATCCTCACTATAAAAATTGTTCCAGCATCCCTGAATACACAGCTAATCTTTTATTTTCCAAAGAAACATCAGTGCAAATTGTTATGGGTTTGACATAAACCAATAATGAGATGTCAAATAACTAGGCTCAATCAACTTTTATTAATCAAAAATTATTAATCAAAATTAGTACAACATAATACAGAAAGGAAAAGTCAATTACCAACCCATCCTGAAGACACTAGTGCAACTGGTCAAACTTTCGCAAGATCGGGTGCATTCCCCATCTGTATTTATACCTGACTCAAAGACTGGTTATTCAGTTTAGCAGAGAAACATTAGTTTAGGACATTATTTGCTTACTCTTAGCTGCTAATACACCTAATCCAGATAAACTGGAAGTTAGCAATGAAAAAAATTACTTTCATCATTAATAGCTCTGTTTGTGAGATTCCAGTACAGTTCCATTCCTTATTTGGGGAGCCACACCTGCAGCATTAGCAATATTTGTAAATATAATTTCACAGGGAATGTTCTTCCAGATCACCTTTCTTCTAACTGCAAAGCATTCTGTTACTTTGATTCAGTTTGGTCAACAGTGCCATGAAGCAGCACAGGGCTTTGGCTAAATTTTGGTCAACAAAACGGAACATCACAACATTTTAAATTGATTCCTCTTCTTTAATTGAACAAACTCTCATTGTTGTTTCTTTGTGGGAATTTTTAAAGAATGGATAAACCTCTCCTGAGAATGAACAATCATTAAATGTGAACAACACAGACATGTCAGTTACATTGAAAAATGTCACCCACCCATCTTGGTAACTAAGGTAAACTCCAATTTTCTGGGGCTTTTTCTGCACCGTGACCTGAGTCCATGGATCTGTTTTTGCCCAATAATCTCTGCCACTGAAACCCAGAGCCCAGAATCCCTCTTTAGGGGACAGGGAAAGTTTTCCTTTTCTCTGTATTGATTTTCTGGCCACCCCCAGGTCCCAGTCACTGATCTTCTCAACGTCCACCTCCCAGTAGTGCTTTCCAGAAGAAAATCCTTCAAAACCCAACACACAGACAGTCGAATCAAACCTCTCTGGATTTGGTGGAAGTTTTTGAGGTTGGGCTTCATGTTTCAAACTCTTCTTATCCCCAGCAATGGAGAGGTTTAGGTGGGCTGTTCTGGCATCAAGTGTAATGTCATCTGAAAAGAGAGATTGGGTTGTCAAAAGCACTGGTCTAATTGTGAAAGTTACTAGTGACCCCCCCCCCATTAACAGCTAGTAGCCGTTATGTCAGCCACCGGCCATTAGGGGGAAGCAGACACTTCAAGTACACAGTAGCCTGAACTTTTCAACTGTCTTCCCTTTCAAGGCCTTAAGGTAGTTAGAGCTGGTCCCAAGCCGGTTTTCACTGACCAGATAGCAAAAGCACAGGTCTGACAACCACCAATCAAGTGTTAACATGGCAAGGGCCTTTGTCTGAATGTGTATAAAGGATCTGTAAAATGTATGTAAGACAGAGTCTTTGTACCAAGGTTCAAGGCTCTCCTTTCTTCTGCAGAATAAAGCAACTCTTCCTTATCCCTGTCTGGCTGTTATTGGCTCTCAGCTAGGTGGACCCAATATTTCGGTGACAGTTTCTGGTGACTCCGCCAGGACTCTCCTAGCTCGGACATTGGACTCCGGATGGCTGCGGCGAACTGGGAATGGCGCCAATGGGATATTTAGCCCCTTTACTCTGCTTCACCCCAGCCCCTGGGGTTCTTGTTCTGATAAGGTGAGTCCTAATAGGATAAGGAGACACTATCTGGTTCTGGTTCTGGTCTGGTTCTGTTCTGGTTAACCGGTTAATGAATTTCTGTCTTATACATTTGGGCGTTAGGTGTGTGGACGGAACTGAGCCTCTCATTTGTAATTCCTCAGAGTGGAAGCCATTGCGTGCGATGAAGCTCTGAGGTCAAATTGGGATCCTTCTGTCCCGTCCCCTGTAGAAATTCCTGTAATAGGATCCTATTAGGCCATAATTCCCTCTGTTCTCTGTGTAATTCTCTGTTAGAGTGTCAGCAGGCAGATGGGTGGATCTCTGGTAAAACCCTCTGAGGATAGCCCTTTGAATTATATGTGTAAGCAGAGTCAGGATGAGCTCTACCCTGACATCTGGTGGTGAATTATGGCGAGTGTGGAAAAGAACTCCAGGGGCTGATCTTGTTTGCATAGGCACACCCACTCGCCTGGCATGAAACAACAGCAACTCAAAGTGGTTACTTTGGCTGGTGTGGGATCCCCAGTTTTCTCTGTTATTGGGGCAGAAGAATAAAGTTTTGTTACCCTGATTCTGTGAATCAAGGCCAGTGAAACTGTTGTATGACAGAAGGACTGAGTGAGTCCTTCACCATTACCTAAGTAGCACTTGCTTGACAAGGGGCATGGTTTACAAAACCCAGTGAATAGAAAGAGAGGATGGGGACAGGTGTTTGTATCTGATGATATGGGCCCTCTCTGAGGGGTTGAAACACCAGTTGCACTACCTCCTCTCTCCACTGTTGAATGTCAGAGCTAACTTTAGAGACTAACAAATTTCCATTAGAAGTCTAGTTACAGGCTGCTGAGCTGAATTCACTTTGGGCCAATGGTGCACTAACACTGGGGCTCCCCTACTATGCGCTGAAATTGCTAAAAGCTGAAATCACAAAAGAACTGAGATCACTGAGGCTGTTTTAACTAGTGGGGGAGCCTGAAGCTATATTGCTAAGCAGCTGGTGGAGCAGCTAGCAGGGTGGAGCCTTCTGGGACGGTTGGAGTGGAGCTGAGCGACTCACAGGTCCGTGAGCAGAGCAGAGCGGAGCCTTGTGGGAGCGGCCCAAGGGACGGCTGAAGTGGAGCAGAGCTGAGCGGCTCACAGGTCGGTGAGCAGAGTGGAGCAGCTGCCAGAGCAGTTCGTGGGACGGCGGGAGCAGCTCACGGGACAGCTGGTGGAGTGGAGCAGCTCGTGGTGAAGGCTGTGGCAGAACCCCATCGGCCTCGGATCACGTAAGGTGCCCCTTAACACCCTGCGTGCCCCCCCCAAACTCTGGGGCTGCACTGACCAGGGACAGAGACTTTGGGGGGTTCTTGGTCTTTGGGACTTTGGTGATCCTTGGGTCGCTGGTTTCAAGAACCCAAGGGAAAGGACACAGCCCAACTTGCTGGGGTGGGTTTTTTTGCTCATGGTTTGTGTTATGAATTCTGTTTGTGGTGTTTTTCCAATTTAATGCTGATGTCATTTACCTCATGTTATTAAACATTTTCTGTTACACTCAGACTCTGTGCTTGCGAGAGGGGAAGTATTGCCTCTTAGAGGCACCCAGGGGGTGGTATGTAATTGTCCCAGGTCACTGGGTGGGGGCTCGAGCCAGTTTTGCATTGCGTTATTGAAACGGAACCCCTAGAA
>NW_024958685.1:860823-881649 GCF_000241765.5 Chrysemys picta bellii
GGTGGGCTCACCGCCCTCCCTCCGGTGCTCTGGCCGCTGGGGGAGAGAGGAGCCCCCGACCGGGGACACGCCACCCTCCCCCCGGCGCTCTGGCGGCGGGGGGAGAGCGGAGCCCCAGCCGGGACTCGCCGCCCTACCCCCAGCGCTCTGGCCGCTGGGGAGAGCGGAGCCCCAGCCGGGGCTCACCGCCCTCCCCCTGGCGCTCTGGCTGCCGGGGAGAGCGGAGCCGCGGCGGGCTCGCTGCCCTCCCCCCGGGGCCCCGGCTGCTCTCCCCTGCTGCGCTGGGGGTGGGGGCAGCCGGAGGCTTTTTTGCCTGGGGCGGCAAAAAAGCCAGAGCCGGCCCTGCTCCCTTTTCAGGGATCTCTCAGCAGCTTGGGAGACCGCCTGATGGAGTCTGAACAATGGCTGCTATAATGAAGCAGCTTCCAAATCACCTCTCCCTCTCATCATAGTACCGCCCCTCCAGTTCCTCCTCTTACCCATGTCAGATTTGTCTACGAGCTGGAGTGCTCCCACCCTGCTACTAGATAGATTCCCAATATGTAACATTCTCCTAACTGGGGTAGGAGCTTTATCTACAACTAAACGGTTAAAAAGGGCACATACAAAATGCCAACTCAAATAGAACAGATTTATCTCCCAGGAACAGCCTGAAAATGGGAGAAAACTTGTTAACTGGTTTCAAAAATATATTAAGCAGCTTAAAGGTTTTAAAATACACAATAGCAATTGTCACACCATTGCCTACACCTGGATGGGAAACATACTGAACTATTCACTCTCTATTTTAAAGAAGCCTTTATTGGAGTTGCAGGAACAAAGCATCCCAATGTGCAGAAAGAAGAGCAAATATGACAGGTGACCACTTGGCTTGAAAGAGAAATCTTCAGTGAGCTTAAACACGAAAAGGAAGCTGACAAGAAGTGGAAACTTGGACAGCTGACTAGGGAGGAGTACAAAAATATTGCTCCAGCATGCAGGGGTGTAATCAGGAGCACCAAAGCACAACTGGAGTTGCAGCTAGCAAGGGATGGGAAGGATAACAAGAAGAGTTTCTACAGGTATGTTAGCAACAAGAAGGTGGTCAGGGAAAGTGTGGGATCCTTACTGAATCTGGGAGGCAACCGAGTGACAAGTGATGTGGGAAAAGCTGAAGTACTCAATGCTTTTGTTTGGCTCGGTCTTCACAGACAAGGTCAGCTGTCAGACTGCTGGCAACACAGTATGGGCAGCAGGTGAGCAGCCCTCAGTGGTGAAAGAACAGGTTAAGGACTATTTAGAAAAGCTGAACATGCACAAATCCATGGGGCCAGATGCAATGCATCTGAGGGTGCTGAGGGAGTTGGCTGGTGTGATTGCAGAGCCATTGGCCATTATCTCTGAAAACTCGTGGTGATAGGGGGAGGTCCAGGACGGTTAGAAAAACACAAATATAGTGCCCATTTTTAAATAAGTGAGGAAGGAGAATCTGGGGGAGAATCTGGGGAACTACAGGCTCACCTCAGTCTCTGGAAAAATCATGGAGCAGGTCCTCAATTAATCGATTTTGAAGCACTTGGAGGAGAGGAAGGTGATCAGGAACAGTCAACATGGATTCACCAAGTGCAAGTTATGCCTGACCAACCTGATTGCCTTCTATGATGAAATAACTGGCTCTGTGGATATGGGGAAAGCAGTGGATGTGATATATCTTGACTTTAGCAAAGCTTTTGACACGGTCATCCACAGTATTCTTGCCAGCAAGTTAAAAAAGTATGGATTGGATGAATGGACTATAAGGTGGATAGAAAGCTAGTTAGATTTTTGGTCTCAACGGGTCCAAGCGGAGTGCCCCAGGGGTTGGTCCTGGGGTCAGTTTTGTTCAATATCTTAATTAATGATCTGGATGATGGGATGGATTGCACCCTCAGCAAGTTCATGGATGAGACCAATCTGGGAGGAGAGGTAGATATGCTGGAGGGTATGGATAGAGTCCAGAGTGACCTAGACAAATTGGAGGATTGGGTCAAAAGAAATCTGATGAGGTTTCAACAAGGACAAGTGCAGAGTCCTGCACATGGGACAGAAGAATCCCATGTACTACTACAGGTTGGGGACCGACTGGCTAAGCAGCAGTTCTGCAGAAAAGGACCTGGGATTACAATGGACAAGAAGCTGGATATGAGTCAACAGTGTGCCTTCGTTGCCAAGAAGGCCAACGGCATTTTGTGCTGTATTAGTAATATTGCCAGCAGATCAAGGGATATGATTATTCCCCTCTATTGGGTATTAGGAAAAACTGTTTCACTAGGATGGTGGTGAAGCACTGGAATGGGTTATCTAGGGAGGTGGTGGAATCTCTATCCTTAGAGGCTTTTAAGGCTCAGCTTGACAAAGCCCTGGCTGGGATGATTTAGTTGGGGTTGGTCCTGCTTTGAGTAGGTGGTTGGACTAGATGACATCCTTAGGTCTCTTCCAGTCCTAATCTTCTATGATTCTACGTACACACACAAACCAACACACTTTAAACAGTAACCTTTTCTTCTGTGTGGTGATGAAACTTGGCTCCTTGGTTTGATAGCCCCAGAAGGGGTGTGTGATGGGGTTAATGCTCCACCCACTGGGGTATGGGGTTACACAAATTACCACAGCAATGTCTCTCCATACTCCCCTGTAGCCAAGGGTCAACTGAAAAGGAGAGAAATGACGGGGGTGGGGAGAACCTCATCTTCCTCTAATCTCCAGACTCCCCAGCCTGCTGCAAGGTGGAGCACCTTTGTTTGGACCATGCATGGCTCACGTAGGGCCTTGCCTTGGGACCAGATCTGACAATCCTCTGCAGACTTGATTGCAGTCAACCCACAGGACTCGCACCTCTTCCTGGCCCAGGGGCTTTCAGGAACCCCCCAAGCTGGGCCAGTCATGGTGGGTCTCAAGGCAGTACTGGGGATTTCTGGGAGCCCACAGCTCGGGCACTCCAAGCTACCCCACACACTTCCCCTCACTGAGTCTCTGTGCCTGTCTCTGGTCCCTCACAGCAAGCCCTGATTCCCCAGCTCCTCCTTGCAGCCTTTGTCTCTGGTGGTGGTTTCTCTCCCCTCCACGGGACTCAGCCTGGCTAGGTTTGTCCCTGTGTCATGGTGGGGCCCCACCCTTTCACAGCCCCTGGCTTCTCCCTCGTGACTGACCCCAATCCCATTCACCAGCTCCAACCAATCACCATCCCTCACCCCACTCGCTCATCACCCCTGGCCCTACCTCCTCATCGTCCCTCATGCTACCTTGCTCACTGCCCCTCACCCTGCTCACCAGCCCCACTCCCTCAGCAACCCTTGCCTCATCCCTTCACCATCCCTTAGCCAGCCCCCTTGCCCCATCCTCCCCACTATGCTTTACCCCATCCCTCCCAGACTCCTCACTGCCACTCGCCCTGCCCACACTGCCCCTTGACCCACCATCTTCATTGACCCTGGCCCTGCCCCCCTCATCACCCCTCTCCCTGACTCCGTCACCACCCCTTGACCCATGCCTGCAGTCCTGTCTCTGGTGCTGGGTTCACTGACCTACAGAGGGCCCTGAAAGGCTGGATCTGTCACTTTGTCATGGAGGTTTTCTCTCAGCTCTGACCCCCACCAGATCACTCGGCCACTCCCTACTCTTTCATGTGTCTCTTTTCTCCCTCGCATTCCTCCCAGCTCCTCTCCCCTGCTGCTGCTCTCACTGTCTCCTTCCCCAGCATGCATGGAGGCTGGGATGTGAGCTGGGGTCTCTGATTGGCCTGTTTGCCTGGTCAATCAGACTGACTTTAGCTGTGGGATACTTCAGAGTAGCCCTGTTCCAGAGCTCTCTGATTGGCCAGAGGTCCTTTCAATCCCAGGGTCCTGACTCCTCCTTGGCCCTTCTCCTCTCTCCTGCCATGGGGAGAGGCTAGCCAAACAAACCTACCAAGTTTTAGTGAGGGGCCAACTGTCCCCTTACAGCAACATCTCACTTTTAGGCACCTAGCCATGCAATGGAATTTACAAGGCCTCAGTTAGGTGCCAGGCTCCCTATTCACTTCATGGTGTAGCTTGTAATTAATAAATTAATCTATTATATGATAGTAATGGGTTAACCAATATTGCAAGATTTAAAGCTGAAATGCAAGAAACCTACGACTTGGGCCTGTAAAATATTTAGTTTAGCCAAATTAGGCCTTAAGACTTAGGATAAGTCATATTATAAAAATATGAGCACAAGTTAATAATAAATCTGTTGAGCTTGTGTCTATGTTTGTATGCTGATTTTTTGAAAAGTAACTGCTGAGTTTGGATAATAATGTCTGAGGAAACCACAAACTAACTGCTGGTATCTAGGGTGTAATGTTAGAGACATCCTTAAAGTATCCACATGTTACTATGGTGATCAAGTGACATAAATGTTAACAAGTTAAAAAAAAGAAATATCCATGTGCCCTATCAGGGGAAGAGTCCCCCGAGAATATCAGAGTGACACTCCCAAAGATAGACATGTGAGGTTCAACCCTATATGCATAACTTATTATGAATAGGACTTGGCAGATGGCTGGAGGTCATCGTTTCCTGGAGGTCTTCACTTCCAGACCCTCAACAGCAGTCGGACACCACTGCACTTCTTCAGGATTCCATATGAATATAAAAGAATTGGAAATACTGGTGCTGGACACTTTGTTTTTTCTAGCCATTTCCATTTATGCAACAGTTATATTAGTTGTGGTTTTCTATACAAAAAGACTTTAAAAAAGGTAGATCTGATTAAATGTGATCATTGTTTCTCGCATTCTCCTCAAGTTTCCCACAATGATGCTAGCTGACATGGTGAAGAGATAGGTGCTTAACAATGGGCTCCACAAAAGCCAGTGCACTAAGCAGGGTGCCATTTAATTTAGTGAATGGGATATGCTAAGCCCTGCCCCCTCAGGGAGTTCGGCACCTCAGTCTGAGCTGGAGGGAGGTGCTTAAGCCGTATCTCACAAGAAAAGCAGCAGTGTGTGCCTATCTGCACACAAAATGACTGGGGAGGAGGACAACCTCCCTTTTAACCTTTAACCCAGTGGTTACAGCACTCACCCAGAATAGAGGAGACCTAGTTCTCACCCTCTGCCTAAGGTACAGTAGGGATTAGAACTTGACTTTCCCAACTCCCAGTCCTAATCACTGGGATGAAGGTTATAAGGGAGGTCCAGAGCAGTGGCTAAAGAACACTCAGTGACACTTTGGGAGGGGGTGGGAAGAGGTGTAATGAAGGATTCTGTTTCCATCCTACACTTCAAGTCTGAGCTGGCTCCTCAATGGAATATTCCCACTGTGCAGAATACATCATTTTAAAGGATTCTCTAAACTGTTATCATTACCAGCAAATCCCATGGTAAATACAGAAGGCATGTAGTATTGATGCCAAGCCCTGCCCCCTTTTTCCTGGCCAAACACCTTGCACTAGGCCAGAAGGAGCTGATATAGGAGCATGTATAGTGCTTGTAACCATACAAAGATTCCCTAGTGCAAGGGGAAATCGCTAGAGCTCAGTTCCATTGATCTTTGTGGACATTTGTGTAGTTAGAGCAGCACGAAGAAGCTACAATGTGGATCAGAATCTGACATTTTTTTTTAATTCAAAGAGCTACTATTCCACAGTAGCGTGCAACATTTAAAATAGATATAATTTTAACAACTCAAAATGATTTTCCCAATGACTAACACACACCATATACTATCATGAAAAAAATAATCCCATAGAAAATTTCTGCTAGCCTCCTACATACACTCAATGATAAAATTAACAGAACAGTAGACATAGCATTAAGGAATGTCCATAATTTCCAGAGATTCTGGAAAATCCGTCCTTCAATTTTAGATCAAAGAGGAAATAAATACAATTATTCTAGGGCAATAAATCAACTTGGTGTGAGAGAAACTCATCACAGTTCCCTTATGGGGTTTAAAAGAAATCTGCAAAGTAATTCACCCTCCTTGAATTGAGCAAAAGCAATGAAATGAAGAAATATCTGTTTTCATTTAAGAACATTCTTCTGAAGGATAGCAGCATTTGAGAAATGAAAGAGAACTTACCAAGTTCATTCTGAAGTTGGTCTGCAAAAGAACAGTATGATTTCTATTAGAAACTGGTGAACAGCCAATCATCAGCTGCCAGTTTTCTCTTTCCTACACACCACACCTGATCCATCACCCAGGTCTAGTAACAATTCAGAATCTTGCATTCCATAACTAACCCCCCCCACCTCCCAAAGGCACTGTGTTTGCACATAACTGCAGACTCACCAATGACTCCTTTTTACCAATTCCCATGTCCCAGCCACCCATTACCACACACCTTATAGGCTACAGCTTAAACCCTCAGTGTCTTGAAGGAACTACTGCAGTACCAAAAAATACAAGTAAATGGTGTTAAGGAGAAGGAGTAATGAAAGATTCTGTTTGCATCTTATCCTCCAATTCTGAGCTTTCTCTGCAGTGGGATGTTCCAACTGTGACCAATACAATAGCTTGAAGGATCTTCTAAACTGTTTTCATTACCAACAGATCCCTGGAGTAGTGCAGAAGACAGATTGTATGAATGCGGAGCCATGCCCCCCTTTTTCAGGATAAACACCTTGCACTGGGCCAAAAGGAGGTGATATAAGAGCATGTATGGTGCTTGTACACCAAACAAAGATTCCCTAGTGCTAGGGGAAACCCCTAGAGCTCAGATCCATTGATTTTTGGGGACATTCATGTAGTTAGAGCAGCATGAAGAAGTTGCAATGTGGCTCAGAATATGACAGAAAGCATTTTTTTAAATTCAAAGAGCTACTATTCCACAATAGAATGCTACTCTTAAAATAGATATAATTTTATCAACTCAATGTGATTTCCCCAATTACTAACACACACCATATCATGAAAAAAAATTACACAATGAAAATATTAAACCCATAGTAAATTTTTGTGAGCCTCCTACATACACTTAAAGACAAAATCAACAGAAGTGGAGGCATGGCATTATTGTATGTCAATATAGTACAGTTCTGAAAATCACTCTTTCAATTTTAGACAAGAGAGAAAATAAATAAGAATATTCCAGCGTGATGAATCAATTTTTTGATGAGAGAAAATTATCACAGTTCTGCTATAGGATTAAAAAATAACCTGCTTGGATTGAGCAAAGGCAATGATATGAAAAATTATCTGCTTTGATTTATTAATATTATTTTGAAGGATAGTAGCAGGTGACAAATCAAAGAGAACTTACAAAGTTTGGTCCGGAATTGGTCTGTAAAAGAACAGTGCGATTTCCGTTAGAAATTGGTGAACAGCAAATCATCAGTTACCAGATTTCTCTTTCCTACACCCATACCTGATCCATCACCCAGATCTAGTAACAATTCAGAATCTTGCATTCCATAATTAACCAAAATAAAGGCCCTGTTCTTGCACATAACTGGAGACTTACCCCAAACCCCAATGACTCCTCTTTACTAATTCTCATTTCCCAGCCACCCATTACCACTCACCTTATCGACTATAGCTTAAACCCTCAGTTTCTTGAAGGAACTATTGTGGTAACAACAAATACTAGTAATTTGTGCTCAGTCTGATATCTATTAAACTCAAAAATCAAAATAAACCTACAGTTTTCTTTCTCAAACTTCTCTAAAATAACATAAAAATAAAATGTATTTCAAAATAATACAAGTCTTTCGATATGCTATATGTGCTGTAGCATCCAAATGTAAAGGAATGGACAGATTCCCTGCACTCCTGTACTTCCTATGTGACATTCAGGGTAGGTCTCCATAGCAGCTGGGAGATGTGATTTCCAGCTTGGGTGGATGCAAAAACTCTGCTTCAGTTTCTGCAAAAGAATAGCAGTGAGGCCACATTGCGTGGCGATGTCTTGGGCCCAAGTATGTACCGAGAGGGATGGGAGGCACTGTATGTGGGTGTTTAGCCTGAACTTCTGCTACTATGTTCACAATGCTATTTTTAGCTCACTAGCTTAAGCAAGAAAATTGACAAGACACATGAATCCCCGTCTTCAGCTGTGTGGGGTTTTTCTTTTTCAAATTTAAAGAGACAACCATCCAAATCAATGACAATTTTTTTGAGGTCCGTGAGATGAATACATTGATGGTTCTTAATTTCACACAGCCTGCTTTTTGTGTGAGTGAAACTGTTCACGAACCAATCCTCATTTTCCCATTATCTTCTGGAGATATAAAACATTAGAGTCAAATCAGCCATGTTACAAATTTCAGCTGATAGTGATTACCACCACTTTTCTTTAGAGTGTGAATATGGTCACTAAACAGCTAAAAATGAGGGGTGAAAAGCTGAAAACCCAAATTTAACTTGATGTAACTTGCTCTCCAGCACTATGAAATCCAATGAGAGTTCAATCCTTGAGGGGGCCATTTAACGATTTGGAGATTTAGTTGGGGATTGGTCCTGCTTTGAGCAGGGGGTTGGACTAGATGATCTCCTGAGGTCCCGTCCAACCCTGATATTCTATGATTCTAACTGTTTGAGGGATTACACAGAACAAAGTACACCAATGATGTGACCTGAGATGGGAGGGAGATACATATATGTATATAATATCTTAAAAATGAAAAGATAGCCTTGAGAACAGATTCTAGCTACATTTTTATATGGCATTCATTGTTATATGATCTCATAGGCTGAGAAATTAGATGACTAAAACAGAGACTGGGAAAGAGAACATGACACATTGATAGCAAGATTAAAGGGGAATGATAAAAGAAACTTTGGAATGTGAGAAAAAGTAAAAAAAAACATGTAGAAAAAAATAACAATTATTTAAACTAAGTAAAATGGAAAGACCTGTTCAGAGTCTAAGATGAGCTCCCTTTTGCTGTTGCACATCTCAAAGTAAATTTTCAATAGTGTACACAGATTGTTAGTGTGTAATTTGAGACCTCCTGTGTCCAGACAACCTGTATCTCCGGTTGACTTAATTTAGAGTTGTGGGAGCTCACTCTTCTGAAAATCAGGGGAAAGCTCTCTGAAGTGGGAGATGCCCAACAAATGGTAAGTATAAGAAAAAAATGTGATCCCAAGGCAGTAAAAGACATTTCTGAGCTAAGAGAGGAGAGAGGGATAATACAAATTCCAAGAAATATATTACATTTTTTCAATTGTAGAGGTTTTCTCTTATTTTTTTTTCTTTCTGTGTATTTATACTTTATTTTATTTTATTTGGGTGAAACCAATGGGCAATCCCATACCTACCATACTTTTCCCTCAGTGTTTCTGACAAACAAATCAATGTTTCAGCATTCACAAATAGGCTACACTCAGCCTCAGATAAGCACAAATAGCTCTTACGGAAATTAGCAGAGATGGTCACAGAGTTACTTGGAACAGAATTGTTCTTTTCTTAAAAAATGGACAAAGGATGTAACTGCTCTTCTCAGCTCAAGATCCTCCTACATACCCAGAAAAGCCACATATAACCAGGGCCACTGCTTACAGCACTCACCCAGGATGTGGGCAACCCCGTTCTTACCCTATATCTGTAGTGGATTAGAGATTTGAACCTGTGTTTCCCACCACTCACCTGAGTGCCCTAATCACTGGGCTCAAGGTTGTAATGGCAGTTCAGAGCTGTGGCTAAAGAACTCTCAGTGAAACTTTGTGTGTGGGGAGGAGGAATAATGAAACTCCTAGAGTTCAGATCCATTGATTTGTGGGGACATTTGTGTAGTTAGTGCAACATGAAGAAGATGCAATGTGGCTCAGAATCTGACATTATAAAGTACAAGACTTAAAATAGATAAATTTTATCAACATTTAAAATAGACAAATGTTATCAACTCAAAATGATTTCCCCAATTACTAACACACACCATATGATTAAAAAAAACCCACCATGAAAATATTAACCCCATAGAAAATTTCTGCCCAGCCTCCTACATACAGTCAAAGATAAAATCAACATGGGGGTAGAAATGGCCGTATTGTTGAGGCCTGTACTGCCTCGTAGGCTGCGCCTGGGACTGAAGGCCTAGGGACTTCAGTGCTGCCCTGGTGTCTTTGAACCCATGGAGCCTGTCATCTCTTTGCTCCAAATGACAGGTCTTGCACTGATTGCTGGACTTCTTAAGGAAGCACAGCTGCCTGCAACCACAACAAGCTCTTATGATTGGTTTGTTATCCTCAACTGGAGCTCCCCCCACCCCCCCATTGAGTAGGCCCTCCTCCCAAGAAGGTTCATCTTCCTGGGCTCCTTTGGTTTGAGGGTAGACCCCATATGGCCTTGATAGTCCTTTTTGTTGGCAGTTGCTACAATGAGGGAGGGTGAGAGAACAGAAATTCACAGGCTTTCATAAGCACAAAGTATTTTCTTTCTGTTCTCTTCACTGTGGATGGGATGGAGGCAGGATTCTGCTAAATGGCCTTGACAGGTGCCATGATGGCATTGTTCAAGGGGAGGGCAACCTTTGCAGGGGCTGCAGCTGACAAAATGTCCAGGAACCCATTGGATGGTTCCTTGACAACCTCCACCTGCAACCCTAGATTAGAGGCCAAATGCTTTAGTAAGTCTTGGTGGGCTCTTAAGTCATCCTGCAGTGGGGAGGACCCTTTGAGCATCAGCTTGTCCTCTGGAGAAGACAAGGAGGAGGCATATGCTGACATAGTGTCCAATACAACCTCCCCCTGAGGAACCTGATCTTGGAGACCAGTACTTGTTCTGGGCCAGTTTTGGTACCAGGGAGTAGTCCCAGTTTGGTGCTGGGTTTGATGTGGGGACCTGCTCTGGCATCGACACCGGAGATCAGCTTTGGAGTTTCTCGGTGCACCCCTGATGCCACTATAGTCTCCAAACGCACCAAATAGGAGTACTGTGAGCTGGTGTCTTGGCCCAGGGGAAACCCTCACGGGTTCCAAAAGGGCCATTGTAGAGGTGCCAAACCCCATGGGCCAGGCACTCTGGGTCATCCCTGTTCCCAGCACCCCCTAAGGCAGAGTTGGATATTGGGATTGATGAGGAGCCTCTTGTCAGTGCCAGCATCTTGAGAAGTTGGCTCCCAAGTCTAAGCTTAATGATGAGGCGGAGTTGGAGGACCGCGATGACCATGGCAGAGACAAGCCTCCTGGTGCTGGAGATAGATGCCATGGGGACATCTCTGGTGAGGAAATGAAAGGAGGCTTCCCCCTGAAGGCTGGTCTTGAGACGGGCCTGAAGCTGGTCGATGCCTCAGTGCCACTCAGTGGTGTTGGTGGTGCCGCATTCTGTCTCCCAGCTGGGCTCGGTACCGGTAATGTCATCAAGTCCTTAGCGGTTGTGAAGGCTTCTGGGGTCAATGGTACTGTGAACTGGTCTGCCTGGAGTAGGCCAGCCAGTTGATCATCTCCTGGAGTCAGTCGTGCCAGGGCTGATGTTGCTGCCGGTGGTTGCCATAGTGCTGGGGAGGAAGAGTGGCCCAGCACAGGTCTCATTCTATCCCATTCTGCACACTTTTCTCCCTTTAGTGCTGGAGAGTGGGTCTTCTCCCGGTGACCTTGGTGTTTCTTCTTTGGCACTGGTGAGGAGGAACAGTGCTGAGAGCTCTTAGCAGCTGGCAGCATGCTGTGCACTGAGTCCGATCTTGGCTCCAAGGTGAGTCTCAGTGCTGCCTCCATGTGGAAGACTTTCGGTCTCACTGCTCTGTCCTTCTGTGTGCAGGGCTTAAATTCCCAACAAATGTGGCAGTGTTCTTTTCCGTGACCCTCACCCAAACACTTGAGGCAACTCAAGTGAGGGTCACCAGTTGGCATAGGCATGCCACATGAAGAGCACTGTTTAAACCCCAGTTCCTGAGATGTGTCCCGGTACTGGTGGAGGGATGGACCACCTCTCTGAGTATGGAGAGGTATCCTGGTCCTACAATTTATCTAAACTACTAAATCTGCTAAAACTACTTCAACTATAAAACTCCGAGCTATTTACAATAAAAAAAACAATGGAAAACAACTAAGATGCTTTGCTCAAGGAAAAGAGGGGGAATTCCAACAGCCGCATAGGCGGTAAGAAGGAATTGAGGCACACAGGCTCAGCGGGGGCCCCTTATTCCAACATTATGCACGGAACCAGGGGGCACCAGAGCCGAGCCGATGGATACCACTAGGGGAAAAATCTCTGACAGCTGTGCTTGGGGCATGCACACACCTATATCGGAATGGACATATACAAACATGTGAAGAAAAAACGCTGCCTAAAGATCGTGCTGCACCCTCCTGGGTGCATATCCATTGGACTGTCCATGAGAGAGGAAGGTGGGGAGGCAGTCATTGGATGGAGAGATACAGGGACAGCTAAAACTATAGTTAAGCTCCATGTTGTGGAACCCCATCAAATGCTCCCAGGGCATGTATTGCAGATTAAAATTCTGGTGTAAAAGCCTTCACTCTGCCTACAACACAGATTTTTCTATGGACCAGTGAAGAGTCATGGTGCTGGCTGTAGACATACTGTCAGATAGTCCCTATTATTTGCTTTTGTGGAATGATATGATGGCTTTGAAAGCAAAGCGGGTGATTAGGCCTCTTCAATTAGCTCTAGCCCTGCATGAGATAGTGTCAGCCAAAATGCAAATGGAGTGACTGATTGGGGAAGGTGGTGGATGGCTCCCCCATCAACTCCGTTTCCGCCTCTCACCCTGGTGGAGTTCCGGAGTCGATGGGAGTGCTTTCGGGGATCAATGTATCACATCTAGACGAGATGCGATACATCGATCCCTGATAGATCGATCGCTACCCGCCGATCAGCAGGTAGTGTAGACATACCCAATGTCTCTGCCTGCCATCACTAGGGACGCAGGGGCAGTACAGATCATGGGGATGGCAGTGTCTCCAGACAAAAGTAGGGACACTTAGGAAGCTGCAGTGCCCTGCCCAATCTGTGAAAACCACCCCTGGGTGAGAAATGCACAAGTGAAGTATATGACAGCTGTCTGGGAGTTGACCAAGGTAACTACAGCCAGGGAGTCTCTGACTGCCTCATGGGCTGTGAAAATGTAAAGGACCCTGAGCCAGGTGGCAGAGGAGATTCTTCTCCCCTTGACTCAGTGTGTGGGCAACAAAAGGATAGCCCTGTGGGTTGGGGGGATTAATATACCTTTCCCCCCCCCCACCAGAGAAACTGAGTTTAGGCCTCCAGAATCCTGTGTCTGGATCTCCAAGGAGGGAGGTACAGAAAGGAATTTGTGTTCCTGACTCAGAAGAAAGCCTTGTGGACAATCCGTATCTATGAAAGGAACATGACATGGTGTTCTTAACTAGAACCAAAGGAGAACAGAAACAGAAACAGAAGGCTGGAGACAGAAGGAACACCAAACAATGTTGTATTATCTACCTTTCACAGCAGCTTCAGATAAAAAGAGACCTAACCCTATACACAGCTATTCAAACAGCAAAGCAGTCTGAGCTGGTGAGACAGAAAAACCAGAAGTAACCGACCAAACCTGAAAAATCAAGAAATTAGCTTTCAGGTTGTTAACAGATGCAGCAGGAATGCTAAAATCTATTACCATAATGGGGGGGGGAGGGATAGCTCAGTGGTTTGAGCATTGGCCTGCTAAACCCAGGGTTGTGAGTTCAATCCTTGAAGGGGCCATTTAGGGAACTGGGGTAAAAATCTGTCTGGGGATTGGTCCTGCTTTGAGCAGGGGATTGGACTAGATGACCTCCTGAGGTCCCTTCCAACCCTGATATTCTATGATTCTATAAGACCCCTGAGGCAAAGAGAGAGAATGCCCAAGCTCAGAGGGACAAATGCCTAGATGCACAAGAAAAAATGAGAAGTACTTGTGGCACCTTAGAGCAGTGGTCTCCAAACTTTTTTGATCACACACCCCTATCAGTAAAAAAATTTGAGCATGCACCCTCTGCTGCGCCGGCTCTACCATTTTTGCTGAAGCAAAAAAAAACAAAAAAAAAAAACCTACTTCGGACTCCCACCCGAACTGACAAAGCAAAAAGTAAAAACTATTTCCCTATGCTGATTTTTCCCCATCTTGTACTCACCTCTTCTTGTCAGCTGTTTGAAATGTGCCATCCTGATTATCACTAAAAAAGTTTTTTTTTCCTCCTGCTGATAATAGCCCACCTTAATTGATTGCTCTCACTGGTATGGCAACACCCATTTTTTCATGTTCTCTGTGTATATTGTGACAGACCCAGACCAGTGGGGTACAGGAGTCTGGTAGAGGGCAAATATACTGATCACTGGATGAGTAGCTTTCTGTTCCCTGAGTGACCAGAGCAGGGGCTGCACTAGAGTAATCAGGAACCTGCTAGAACCAGTTAAAGCAGGCATGCTAATTAGGACACCTGGAGCCAATTAAGAAGAAGCTGCTAGAATCAATTAAGGCAGGCTAATCAGGGCAGCTGGGTTTTAAAAGGAGCTCACTTCAGTTTGTGGTGTGAGTGTAAAGAGCTGGGAGCAAGAGGTGCAAGGGGCTGAGGAGCACAAGCATTATCAGACACCAGGAGGAAGGTCCTGTAGTGAGAATAAGGAAGGTGTTTGGAGGAGGCCATGGGAAAGTAGCCCAGGGAGTTGTAGCTGTCATGCAGCTGTTATAGGAGGCACTATAGACAGCTGCAGTCCACAGGGCCCTGGACTGGAACCTGGAGTAGAGGGCGGGCCTGGGTTCCCCCCAAACCTCCCAATTGACCTGGACTGTGGGCTCTTCCAGAGGGGAAGGTCTCTGGGCTGTTCCCCAACCACATGGTGAATCTCTGAGGCAAGAAAGGTTTCAGAGTAGCAGCCGTGTTAGTCTGTATCCGCAAAAAGAAGAACAGGAGGACTTGTGGCACCTTAGAGACTAACAAATTTATTAGAGCATAAGCTTTCGTGGACTACAGCCCACTTCTTCGGATGCATATAGAATGGAACATATATTGAGGAGATATATATACACACATACAGAGAGCATTAACAGGTGGGAGTTGTCTTACCACCTCTGAGAGGCCAATTAATTAAGAGGAAAGAAAAAAAAAAAAACTTTTGAAGTGATAATCAAGCTAGCCGAGTACAGACAGACAGTTAGATAGCAAGAAAGATAGAGGCAAGAAAATCCGTCAATAAGCGCAGGACCCACCAAGATAGAGGAGGAACTTTGTCACAATATATATCTTTGTACTGTATTTTCCACTGCATGTATCCAATGAAGTGGGTTTTACCCCATGAAAGCTTATGCCCAGATAAATTTGTTAGTCTCTAAGGTGCCAGAAGTACTCCTTGTTTTTTTTTTTCTGATACAGACTAACACAGCTATCACTCTGAAACCTGCAGATGCACAAGGGAAGAAAACTCAGAATGACTGTTGTAACTTTGGAACAGTTGCCAAAATGCCATACATGAAGAGCATAATGAAATTTGATAGCCTAAAAAAGCGTGTGGACACTTTTACAATAGATGTCACTCTGAAACCTGTTGGGTCTAGAACCTTGTGACTGTGCATACAAATTGGATGGAGACTATGGAAGGACAGATCCAACTGTGGTAAAGAAAAAGAATTCAGCACCTAGATAGTATGTGATTGAGACCAAAAGTGGAGAGTTCAACAAAAGCTATCAACATCTGGAGTTTGTTGCTTACAAAGAATAATCAACACAGCAAACTCTACAGATGATGAAGGCAAAAAAGTAAAAGATGCAAGGATTCTAGACCCACACAGCCAGTCGTTGCTACTAATGGACAGCCGGATGACCAAGCTGCTATGAATTGTGATCATGTAATTAGAAACCTGCTATGATTCACTGAAACTTAACTGAACAATATATAGTGAACTTCAAAGTTAACGAGATAGTGTAAATGGTAGGAATGTAGATCTTAAAGGGGGAGATTTAGTAAAAAGTAAACTATATTATACTTTTCAGTGACTAGGTGGCTCTGTGTATAGAATGCCTTATTTAAGCTAACCACCATACCTAACAGAGCATTAAAAATATGATGACCATATCTGGTGTGTCCCTGGCTAAGAAGGAAGCTCTGTAGCTGGACTTTATCTAGTAGAGGAGCATAACAGGCCTGTCTGGAATTGTTTTAGTGATGGGAAAGTTAATGCAAAGCTATGATAGTTGCATGTGCATCACTCCAATACTGAACTGAAATGTTTAGCTGAATAACTTACTCCACAAATTCCACACATGATTTTCAGAAGCTCATAACTTGCAATAGTCCAAACCAACCTCTTCTTCCAGAGCAAAACTGAGCAAAACTCATCAGTGAAGGCAGTTGCTGTACAAAATTTAAAGCTCAGAAAAGTTGACCTTAGGGCTACTAAGAACATTTAGAAAATAATGTAGATACACAGGTGAATTGTCATAGTCTTCTCAGTCAAAAGAAAGAGTGATAAAAAAAATTAAATCTGCTTTGTTCATAGAAAAAGTCCTGGCATTTGCCACCCAAAAGGTGGCTGTTTCACAAAGTTATCAGCATTTGAAAATAGGCCCCTTTTCCCGCCATTCTGTGTATTGGTGACTCCTGTGCTGGCTGTGATCTGAAAGAGTAGTACTATGTAGTGGTCTACTTCATTAACTGATAAGACATTCTTCTTACCTATTTGAGTTCTCAGTTCACCATTTTCTGAAAGAGAGACACGGAAATGGTCAGAAAACGTTAATTCATGCGTGAGTTTTCTGGTTCCTCAAAGACCTTCTTGCCCGGGCCTTTCTAAGGGTTCCATCCAATTCCCAGTGAAGTCAATAGGAGCCATTACCCAATCACCTCAATCTTTCAAAATGCTCTGCAGTATCATAGAACACATAGAGAACCCCCGTCCACTCTCAAGATTCCTAACATAAACTGGAATTTCCCCAGCTCTTTTAATATTATTGAAATGGGGATGTTGTTCAATAGTAGTATCATGGAAAAACGACCACCTGTTGTGTTTGGATCAGAATTGCCTGAGGCCTTTTTATTATTATGCATGCATGGGGGGTACCAGCGAACTGGCAATCCCACCCACCATGGATTTTTGGGGTAGCTTATATAGCACAAAACCACAATTAGTAATGCATACTTTCTTATCAACATTATTGCCATATTTGGAATACATTCCTCGCATACTTTCATACCAACATTATTGCCATGTTTGGAGTACATTCTCCATAAAAGGGAATATAGCTTAGCAAGCTTTTCTGTTTTTTACAGTTTGCCTTTTGTGATTTTTAAGCTTCCTAACATTATTCGGGGCAGTTATGAATTATAGGCCTTGTGATTATAGATAGATTTGCTTTTGTACTTTTTCCTTCACCATGCCTCTAAATCCCCTTTTTTCCAGTAAACTTAACTAATACTTAGGTCTGAACCAAAGTTCAGGCCCAAACCAACTAAAGTTCAAGCCCTAGCAATTTTTCCACCAAAGTAGGCAATATTAATCCCATGCTTTAGTGATGCTGGCAAATCTGTTTTGAGTTCGTGTGTTTGTTTGTGCATGTGTGAATACTAAGCCCCTTTTCTACAATTACCAACAAAATAACATAAGACGCTTTGAAAACTAGCAACTCAGATTAACATCTTTAATTCATTTGGGACTGACCTTGTTAAAAAAAATGCACACACATATTTAAATTTCCTCTTTTTCAGTCATAACTCTCTCTAATTGGGGCCTGAAATAACCAAGTACTATTTCATCTCTTTTCTATCAATATTGTTGAGTGAGTGAACCCTGTACGATGTGGTAGATGGCATGTAGGAAATCTTACCTGCTTCTGAAGGTTTAGCTTTTTCTAAAAAATGGAAGGAAACAGAAAACATTTCTCAATCATTAACTTGATTTTTCTTCTTTTGCCAGTGCTGCACAAGGGTATGCTTGTGAAAACACACACACGCACACAGAGCAAAATTATGGTCCCATTGATTTCCATGCCAAGCTCTGCTTGACTTCAGTGATAGCAGGGTCTGGTCCATATTCTACTGGTTGAAAGAATCCCCACAAATCTCATTCTTCAACTGAAAATATAAACTTGTTTATATGATTTAGCTTTCCTGATCTAACACAAATCAAACACTAACGGTAAGCACATTCTAACTTTGCGGGTGGAAGAAAGAGAGAGAGAAAAAAGATTTTATTGTGGTGCAATTTAGAAATTGTAAAGTACCCAGAAACCCTAGTTCTGGGAACAGAGTAAACATTGAGATAGAGAGAGAGAGAAACTAGATTAAGAAAATATAGAAATTTGCATTTTATTAATAGTAAAAGTATACAACTACAACATCCTGCTTGATTTATGAGGTATGGCTCTGTGATCCTTGAACATTCAACAGTCACAAGGTCTTTATGGGGAGCATGAGCATGCAGTGATTCCAGACTCTGATGCATAAACTTCTTAGTAACATCCTGCTTAGTTGAGGAAATAGATGAGGTGAAGCCCTGATTCAACTGAAATCAATGGCAAAACTCACAGTGCGACCAGAATGTAATATATAGTGTACTAAATGTATTAATTAAAATAGGTTAGCTAACGTTTTAAATCACAGCTGTGTATCTAGCACAGACACAATTTATCACCTTTAAAAATACATTAGCATTGACCACGACCAGCTACTAAATTTCATCACTCAATCTATAAGTCTAGACATGAACATTTGGAAAAATCATGGAGCAGGTACTCAAGGAAACCATTTTGAAGCACTTGGAGGAGAGGAAGGTGATAAGGAACAGTCAACATGGATTCACCAAGGGCAGGTCATGCCTGACCAACCTGATTGCCTTCTATGATGAGATAACTGGCTCTGTGGATATGGGGAAAGCAGTGGACATGATATATCTGGACTTTAGCAAAGCTTTTGGTATGGTCTCCCACAGTATTCTTTCCAACAAGTTAAAAAAGTTTGGATTGGATTATAAAGTGAATAGAAAGCTGGCTAGATTATCAGGCTCAATGGGTAGTGATCAACGGCTCAAGGTCTAATTGGTAGCCAGTATCAAGCGGAGTGCCCCAGAGGTTGGTCCTGGAGCCGGTTTTGTTCAACATCTTTATTAATGATCTGGACGATGGGATAGATTGCACCCTCAGAAAGTTCACAGATGACACTAAGCTGGGGGGACAGATAGATATGCTGGAGAGTAGGGATAGTGTCCACTGTGACCTAGACAAATTGGAGGATTGTGCCAAAAGATATCTGATGAGGTTCAACAAGGACAAGTGCAGAGTCCTGCACTTAGGATGGAAGAATCCCATGCACTGCTACAGGCTGGGGACCGACTGGCCAAGCATCAGTTCTGCAGAAAAGGACCTGGGGTTTATAGTGGATGAGAAGCTAGATCTGAGTCAGCAATGTGCCCTTGTTGCCAAAAAGGCTTATGGCATATTGGGCTGCATTAGTAGGAGCATTGCCAGTAGATCAAGGGAAATGATTATTCCCCTCTATTCGGCACTGATGAGGCCACATCTGGAATGTTGCGTCTAGTTTTGGGACCCCCACTGAAGAAAGGATGTGGACAAATTGGAAAGAGTCCAGCAGAGAGCAACGAAAATGATCAGGGGGCTGGGGCACATGACTTACGAGGAGAGGCTGAGGGAACTGGACTTGTTTAGTTTGCAGAAGAGAAGAATGGGGGGGATTTGTTAGCAGACTTCAACTACCTGACAGCGGGGGTGTGTGCAAAGAGGATGGAGCTCAGCTGTTCTCAGTGGTGGCAGATGACAGAATAAGGAGCAATGGTCTCAAGTTGCACTGTAGGAGGTCTAGGTTAGATATTAGGAAACACTATTTCACTATGAGGGTGGTGAACCACTGGAATGGGTTACCTAGGGCGGTGGTGGAATCATCACCCTTAGAAGTTTTTAAAGCCTGGCTTGACAAAGCCCTGGCTGAGATGATTTAGTTGGTGTTGGTCCTGCTTTGAGCAGGGGATTGGACTAGATGACCTCCTGAGATCTCTTCCAACCCTAATCTTCTATGATTCTATTATTTGAAATGTGATTTCTGAGAGAAGGAGGAAAGAAAAGTTCATACACAAGGCAGTGTCAACCCTAACGTTAGAATTACTAGCTCATAGCTAAAAAGTAGGATTTTCTGAAACAATCAGATCATTGAAAAGCACAGACTTTCAAGTGGACTTGTGCTGCTAAATCACTCAGACTGTGTTAAAACCCCACCATCACTGAATAAGAAGGTTGGGGGCAAAGCGCCTTGTTCTCTGTCCTCATTATCACGACCATAAATGTAATGGCATTTTATGCACAAATGTCTATGAAAGAAGTACCTGTATTTTATGTTTCAAAGTGACTTTCCATTTAAGGCAACCATAGCTTGTTTTACTCCATGCTTATTTTCACAGTTAGAATGAAGATAATACCGGAAACAAAGTCTCCATGCTTTAGTTATGCAGCTTTACAGCTAAAATCAATCAGGTAATCAATCTGCATTCCTAAGATAACTTGAAATTGTTAGCCTTTTAACTGGGGGAATTAATTGTACACAATCCCCATGGCCACTGGTACATTTAGGAAAGAGAAGGAGCTGGGGTAAGGGGGAGCTCCAAGTAGCCATTTCATTCTCAGAGTCTCATTCTGCCAAGGTACAAAATTCAGGAGAAAAAAAATAGAGTGCATACCAAGTTCCTTCTGGAGTTGCTCTGCAAGAAAAGAACAAAAAATTCAGTTACTAACAGTGCTAACATTATGACAGATATGGCAATTTTCTCCCTTATAGTTATGAGATTTTAATGTATTAAATTTCTGAATCCTGTTGGGCCAGGGGTTTTATGTAATTCCACAAGAGAGGGTAACCACAACCCAGCAGGAACTAAGGAGTGTGTGTGTGTGTGTGTGTGTGTGTGTGTGTTGGTGGTGGTGTGGTCGGGTTAGTTTATTA
>NW_024958685.1:881669-898280 GCF_000241765.5 Chrysemys picta bellii
AAGTTCCTTCTGGAGTTGCTCTGCAAGAAAAGAACAAAAAATTCAGTTACTAACAGTGCTAACATTATGACAGATATGGCAATTTTCTCCCTTATAGTTATGAGATTTTAATGTATTAAATTTCTGAATCCTGTTGGGCCAGGGGTTTTATGTAATTCCACAAGAGAGGGTAACCACAACCCAGCAGGAACTAAGGAGTGTGTGTGTGTGTGTGTGTGTGTGTTGGTGGGTGGATGTGCGGGTGTTATTATCCAAATTCACACCCCGAGAGAGGCCCCACATCCAAGGGAGGCTCCCATATGCTAGTTTAAACTGGATTCAACAGAGGCCACAGAAATAGAAAGGACCTTTTAATAACAATTGGAGTTCACACCGACTCGGGCCTTCTCTCTAATCCAGCAAATGGACAGGACTTTCTGTCAAGGTGTACAGGGAGATTTTCGGAAACCAGTAAAGTGCCTAAACTCACTATTGCTTAATGCTAAAAGTAGTCAAGTCAGCAGGCCATAAATTGGTCATGGAGTGGCCCATAGCATAACGAAGGCAGGAGGGGAGGGGGGTTTGGTTGCCAGAGACAACACAGTTTGACCCTGCATCCTTCCTGATAAGAATGGTAAAATCCATAGAAAGCTGGCTAGATCGTTGGGCTCAACGGGTAGTGATCAATGACTCCATGTCTAGTTGGCAGCCGGTTTCAAGCGGAGTGCCCCAAGGGTCGGTCCTGGGGCCGGTTTTGTTTAATATCTTTATTAATGATCTGGAGGATGGTGTGGACTGCACTCTCAGCAAGTTTGCAGATGACACTAAACTGGGAGGCGTGGTAGATACACTAGAGGGTAGGGATTGGATACAGAGGGACCTAGACAAATTAGAGGATTGGGTCAAAAAAAACCTGATGAGGTTCGACAAGGATAAATGCAGAGTCCTGCAATTAGGACAGAAGAATCCCATGCACTGCTACAGACTAGGGACCGAATGGCTAGGTAGCAGTTCTGCAGAAAAGGACCTAGGGGTCACAGTGGACAAGAAGCTGGATATGAGTCGAGAGTGTGCTCTTGTTGCCAAGAAGGCTAACGGCATTTTGGGCTGTATAAGTAGGGGCATTGCCAGCAGATCGAGGAACGTGATCGTTCCCCTTTATTCGACATTGAGGCCTCATCTGGAGTACTGTGTCCAGTTTTGGGCCCCACACTACAAGAAAGATGTGGAAAAATTGGAAAGAGTCCAGTGGAGGGCAACAAAAATGATTAGGGGTCTGGAGCACATGACTTATGAGGAGAGGCTGAGGGAACTGGGATTGTTTAGTCTCCAGAAGAGAAGAATGAAGTGGGATTTGATAGCTGCTTTCAACTACCTGAGGGGGGGTTCCAAAGAGGATGGCGCTCGGCTGTTCTCAGTGGTGGCAGATGACAGAACAAGGAGCAATGGTCTCAAGTTGCAGTGGGGGAGGTCTAGGTTGGATATTAGGAAACACTATTTCACTAGGAGGGTGGTGAAGCATTGGAATGCGATACCTAGGGAGGTGGTGGAGTCTCCTTCTGTCATAACTATAAAGGGAAGGGTAACAGTAATATAAAATCCCTCCTGGCCAGAGACTCCAAAATCCTTTTACCTGTAAAGGGTTAAGAAGCTCAGGTAACTTGGCTGACACCTGACCCAAAGGACCAATAAGGGGACAAGATACTTTCAAATCTTGGGGGGGGGAGGCTTTTGTTTGTGCTCTTTGTTTGGGAGTTCGTTTGCTCTTGGGCCTGAGAGGGACCAGATATCAATCCAGGCTCTCCACATCTTTCTGAACAAGTCTCTCATATTTTAAACTTGTAAGTAAACAGCCAGCCAAGGCATGTTAGTTTACCTTTGTTTTCTGAACTTGTAAATGTACCTTTTACTAGGGTGTTTACCTCTGTTTGCTGTAACTTTGAACCTAAGGCTAGAGGGGGGTCCTCTGTGCTCTTTAAGTTTGATTACCCTGTAAAGTTATTTTCCATCCTGATTTTACAGAGATGATTTTTACCCTTTTCTTTAATTAAAAGCCTTCTTTTTAAGAACCTGATTGATTTTCCTTGTTTTTAGATCCAAGGGGATTGGATCTTGATCCACCAGGAGTTGGTGGAAGGGAGGATGGGGGATGGTTAATTTCTCCTTGTTTTAAGATACAAGGGGTTTGGATTTGTATTCACCAGGGAATTGGTGAAGAGTCTCTCAAGGCTACCCAGGGAAGGGAATTAGCATCGAGAGTGGTGGCAGCAGACCAGATCTAAGCTGGTAGTTAAGCTTAGAAGTTTTCATGCAGGCCCCCACATCTGTACCCTAAAGTTCAGAGTGGGGAAGCAGCCTTGACACCTTCCTTGGAGGTTTTTAAGGCCCGGCTGGACAAAGCCCTGGCTGGGATGATTTAGTTGGGAATTGGTCCTGCTTTGAGCAAGGGGTTGGACTAGATGACCTCCTGAGGTCCCTTCCAACCCTGATATTCTATGATTCTATGATACCCTTAGGAATGTAAAAAGCAACAGAGGGTCCTGTGGCACCTTTAAGACTAACAGATGTATTGGAGCAGAAGCTTTCGTGGGTGACTGCCCACTTAATTAGATGCAAGGGTCACTTGCATCTGATGAAGTGGGCATTCATCCACGAAAGCTTATGCTCCAATACATCTGTTAGTCTTAAAGGTGCCACAGGACCCTCTGTTGCTTTTTACAGATCCAGACTAGCACGGCTACCCCTCTGATCCTTATGAATGTGTCTGTCAGGGTCTCAAGATGTGAACAGTCTGAAAAAAACCCACACCTGGTTAAACTGATGATCAGAAGGAAACCACTTGCTTGATCTTTAAAACAACTGCTTGCTTAGCAAGTTTTCTTTAAGGGATATGTCATTGTATTACTAATGTAGAAATAAGAGGGCAAAGTTTAAAGTAGCTGGACTCCTCAGAAGGGGCTCTTCAGGGATGCTCCCTCCAGACATATCTTGGGGTCCATACCAGCAGATGGAAGTCTGGCCAGCGGAAGCCTGTCACGGTGCCACTCGTGAGCCACACTCAGCTTCAGTAATTATCGAGGATTGCGGGTGTTTTATTAATCTGTTGCGGACATGTGTAAGTGCTTGAGACTAAGTAAAGTTTAGCTTTAAGTGAAAGCACTCTCGTGTTGTCCTGTTTGTGCCAGCCATCTATCGGTCAGATGGCCGTGTCTCCCTTGATTTATTTCCTAACACCACCTCACACAGAGTAAAAGTTACCGAGAGCTTTGGGTTGAAAGAACCCCGGGTAACAAAGGGGAGGGTTGAAAGCACTGACACCAACCAGAATTGGAGTTATAGTGTTTTCAAAGATGTTCATTAAAATGGGTTAGCTAACACGTTTTAAAACACAGCTTTTTATCTAGCACAGACAGAATTTTACACCTTGAAATATCCATTAGCATTGGCCAGGACGAGCTACTAAATTTTATTATCCAACTGACATGGGTAATTAATCTGATTACTGAGAGAAGGAGGAAAGGAAAGTTCATATACAGCCCAGTATCTCCCTTAATGTTACAATTTCCATGGGCTTGAGAAACATCTCTGGTTTGATCTGTATTCCCTCTTGTACATAAAAGGGATTTCAAAAGAATTGGAACTTCCCAAATAGAAAAAGCAATGTTAGTGTGACTGCTATAGCTAATGGGCAAGACAATGATTGAGGGGAACTGGGTTCCCATGTCTGCCATAAATTCCCATGTCTCCTTAGGACAGCAACCAAAAGCTTCCTATTCTTCACTTTCCCCATGTGTACAAGGGAGACAATAATATTCAGGGCCTCACAATTTGGTAGGTTGTTTCATTCATTATTGTTGAGAGCGTGCTTAGAGCTCCTCCAGTGGTGGCTGGTTGTGATGGGAAGAAATCCCTCCTTGGGAACAGGAAAGAGAATCTGTCCCTGCCAGGAGCAGCACCAGGGTTTTTGCCGCCCTAAGCAGGGGGTCCTTCCGCACTCCCAGTCTTCGGTGGCAATTCTGCGGGGGGGTCCTTACATGCTCCCGGTCTTTGGGGCATTTCAGCGGCGGGTCCCGGAGCGAGTGAAGGACCCGCCACAGAATTTCCACCGAAGACCCAGAGCACAGAAGGACCCCCCTCGCCCTAAATTGCTTCCGAGGGTGGCAAAATGCTGCCCCCCACATCCTGGCACCCTAGGCGACCGCCTAGGTCACCTAAATGGACGCGCCGGCCCTGGTCCCTGCCCAGAGAAACTGCCAGAGCCTAAAGGGAGGGCAGCCTTAATGGGGCTTCTTAGGAAGCAGAGGCAGCTTATTGAAGGCATTTAGGTACCTCAAAGTGCAGATAAGCACCTAGCTGGATGTTTTAAAGTGCCTAGGCACCTCACACCGACTGAAATCCAGAAGAATGACTCCCATCTCGGCCCCATTTCAACAGTCTAGAAATAATGCATAAACAAGTCTGGCACATAGCACTGCCATAGGCTGGGGCTCATAGTATCCCATAGGCAAGGAGGAGGATTTCAAAAAACACCCAAGTGAGCGAGAAATGAAAACTTTCTGGGGGACTTGTGCTCCTACATCACTCAGGCTGTCGAAAAATCCCACCAATATTGAATAAGATGGTTTAAGGTAGAGCTCCTTGTGCCCTCTCTCCTCATTATGACCCACATGAATATAATGACAATATATGCACGAATATCTGAGACAGACATACCCGTATTTTATGTTTCAAGATAATTTTCCATATAAGGCGACTATGGCTTATTTTACCCTATGATTAGTTTTACAATTAGAATGAAGACAATGGCCAGAATCAGAGAGTCTCCAAGTTTTCTTGTTTGCAGCATTACAGCTCAAATCAATCAGGGAATTGATCTTTGTGCATTCCTAAGATACACTGAAATTGTCATCAGAAATTCTGCTTGGGGAATGAATTAAACTCAATTCTCATGGCCATTGGTGCAGTGAGGAAAGAGATGGAGGTGAGGAGAGGGGGAGAGCCTCTGAGCATTATTCTGGTAAGGAACAATATTTCAGGTGAAAAAAAGGGAGCACATGTCAATTGTTTTCTGCAGTTGCTCTGCAAGAGAAGAATGACATTTCAATTACTGTGTCAACATTTCATCTGTCACCTTGCTGTGAAGAAGCAGCTCGTTCTGGAGCCCAACCCCAAAATCTTTGGACAGGCCCTCCCTATTGTATCATCACTGGCAGATGCATATTTCAGAACTTTCTCCTTTTTCATTGTGACAATTTGGGTATTAAAAATGACTCCCTTTTTGCCTCCTGATCATTGCCTGTAAGAGAATAACAGCAGTCTAAGCTTATGCACAATTGCTTCATATTTCAAAGACAGGGAATCAGTATCTGTGTGGTGTGAGCAAGTTTTTAAGCAGTTAACTAGATACAAGTAGATCAGTGCCTAAAGAAATTCAGTATGGGCTAACACCCTGCTGTACTTTATGAAAACCAAAAGCATTCTGAAATTTTTTTTTCAGGGATAGTACCAGTCAAAGTCCCTTGTGCTCTCAACAATTGCAGGATATGCCATACTTTCTACTGGCCTGAATCTGTGGCCTCTGCCTACTATTGCTCATAACTGCCCCATCACTACCTCCTGTCTAGTTCCCCTCTGCTTCAGTCCAGCCCACCAACCTGGCTTCTCCTCCCTTTCCTCTCTCTTTGCTCAGCAATATCTAGATCTTGCCATGTTTCAATTTGGGGCAGGGGAGGGAAGGAGACATGGCTCACAGGCCTGTCTGCATAAGGTTTTCAAAGAGTTTTTACTTCAAAACAAGTGAATTGCCCTCTTAGAACTCTGTGCTGGGTGTGTGTAAATACTCAGAATTTAAGGGTTTGGCCTCCAAAAGAATAATATATTTTATACATATTCATTTTTTATTTTAATATTTTTCATTGGGAAATCCAGTAACAGAGGTTGATGCACTAAACATATTACTAAAATATTCTATAACTAATCAGAAAAAAAGCCCCTTGAAAAGAAAACCTTAGGTCAGAATCTGCTTTCAGTTATGTAAGTTTAAATACAGATTAAGTCTATTGACTTTTACAGAATTAAATCCAAAATAGATTTTCTTTTTCTCAAATAAACACTGAACATTTGGGTCCTTTTTTTTTGTCCAACTCAGGCATTTTATTGATATTTGGAAGCAAAGTTGCAGTTACGTGTTTCCAGAAAAAAAAAAGTTTTGCAGTCAATGGAATAATTTTGTATTTGAACTTGCATAACTGAGCCCAAAAGCTGGGTGAAGATTTTGGATTTTGAGTTATATATTTCTTATTATACATATATATGATGTTGTCAATTGGAGTTTGCTTTGAGTTAATGCAGCAGGGGCAGCCTCTTACTGCAGAAATAAATATTGCTCCTATTCCATTATTATTGGTGAGATTTTAGTGACACAATATTTAGGAACCTTTCAGAGCTGTGGTTCTCACAGCAAGTGTACCTCTACACCTTGCACCTATTTACTAGAAAATATTATTGTAGAGGGAGCTTCTATGGATGCTTATATTTAGGTTGCCTAATTCTATTATAAAATACTCTGTGATGATTTTGAGAAGCTCTCATATCTCCATTGTTTGCATTAGCCCTGTATGCAGGGGAGAAAATCCTTTGACTAGGGATGCACTTTTTCTTTCTCTCATTAAATTCTTTCAGGTTTTATTGAGATATAAACTGTGAGTATATATTAAACCCCACAGTTTTTATACATATATCAACCAAAATCCTTTTTCTCTATGAACCAAAGTGTTCTGTATCTACAAATGTAATGCTCTCCACTTTTCAAACTAAAAAAGTTCTCTGTAATTATATTAAACTTTAGTTGATTACCAAATGTTGGAATATATGTAACGAGTAAAGGAGTGTGTGTAAGCCCTTGCTCTGAGCATGCTGACTCATACACATTGTATCCAGATATGCAGAGTGGGGCTACTGGTAATATGTTTATTCTAAGATGTGCTTTGTGACTGATGCCATAATAAACCACTCCTTGATGTTTAGGTCTATAAGAATCACTTGTTGTTAAATATGGCTCAATTGGCAATGTCTTTAGCTTATTGGTTACATAAGCTGAGATACCTGGGATGGAACTCACAGTGAAACCAATGAGTGCAATGAATTGAAGTGATATGGACATTTTCAGTTGGTTCATATTATAGGACATCGAGGGCAGTTTTTCCCAAGATCTATACTGTGATTTATGATGATTCAGAGGACATAATTATCTGGTCATTGTGAACTACTTGTCCAAGTACATAGAAATAATGTTCTTTAAAAGATACAGCGTGTGGTAGCATTATCGAGAAAATGAAGTGCACTTTTGCTTACTATAGTATTCCAGAACAACTAGTGTTGAAAAATGGACAACAATTCGCAGCAGCAGAACTTAAGTCATTGTGAATGAAATATGATTTTGATCATATTACTAGCAGCTCACATTACCCACAAGTGAATGGAGAAGCTGAGAGAGTTGAACACATAGCCAAGATAATCCTACAAAAGGAAGAGCCATTCTTTGGTCGTCTGAACTACAGATCAACTCCAATAGCGGCCGCAGGTTATAGTCCAGCACAACTCCTTGATGGGAAAACAACTCAGAACAACTCCTCCAACTTTAGAAAAGTCTCCAAGTTGTCCAGACATGAAAAGAATAGCCAAATTGGATAAATAGGCTAAAAGAGTTTACAATCACTTTTACAACAGATGCCACTCTGAGTACTGCTGGCTCTAGAACCTGGTGACCACGTGTGTGTCAAATTGGATGGCGAAAAAGGATGGACAACTCCAGCTGTCATAAAGTAAAAGAATTCAGGAATCAGATTATATGTGATTGAGACCAACAGTGACGAGTTCAACAGTAGCCACCAACCTCTATAGTTTGTTCCTTAGCAAGAAAAATCGACACAGGAAATTCTACCAATTGTAAAGAAAGAACAAAAAGAAGAGTCAAGGACTCTAGTTTCCCCCCACAGCCACTCATTGAAAGTACTATGATTCAGAGAAACTTAAGAAACTGATGCATAGGGAAATTCAAAAATAGAGAGACAGTGTAAATTCTGTAAATGTTAGGAGTATAGAATGTGAAGGGGGAGATGTAATGAAAAATAACTATATCATACTTGTCAGTGACTAGGTGGCACTGTGGTAGATACTTTATTTAAGCTAACCACCCTAATACTAACAGAGCATGATGAACACAGCTGATGTGTTCCTCTCTAAGAAGGAAGACCTGTAGGCAGACCATATCTAGTATGGTAACATGACAGTCCTGTCTGGAACAGTTTAGTGATTGGGAAGATAATGCAAAGCCATGATAGTTGCATGTGCATCATTCCAATACTGAACTGAAATGTTTAGCTGAATACTTACTCCACAAACTCGGTACATGATTTTCAGAAGCTCATAACTAGCAATAGTCTAAACCAACCCCCTCTTCCAGAGCAAAATTCATCGTCTAGGACAATTGCTGTACAAATTTTGAAACTCACAAAAGTTGACCCTTGGGCCACTAAGAACATTTAGAAAATAATGTAGATACACAGGTGAATTGTCACAGTCTTCTCAGTTAAAAGAAAGAGTGATAAAAGAAAAAAAAATATTAAAAAATCTGTTCTGTTCATAGAAAAGGGCTTGCATTTTCCAACCAAAAGGTTGCTGTTTCACAATGTTATCGGCATTTGAAAATAGGTCCCATTTCCACTTTCTGAGTATTGATCACTCTGTGCTGGCTGTGATCTGAAATAGGATTACTATGTTGTGGTCTATTTCATTAACTGAGAAGATAATCTTCTTACCTATTTGAGTTCTCAGTTCACCATGTTCTGAAAGAGAGACATGAAAATGCTCAGAAAAGATTAATTAAGGCGTGAGTTTTCTGGTTCCTCAAAGACCTTCTTGTCCTAAGGCCTGGTCTACACTACGAGTTTATCTCGAATTTAGCAGCATTAAATCGAATTAACCCTGTACCCGTCCACACAACGAAGCCCTTTACTTCAATATAAAGGGCTCTTAAAATCGACTTCTGTACTCCTCCCTGATGAGGGGAGTAGGGCTGAAATCGGCATTGCCATTTCGAATTAGGGTTAGTGTGGCCGCAATTCAACGGTATTGGCCTCTGGGAGCTGTCCCACAGTGCACCATTGTGACCGCTCTGGACAGCAATCTGAACTCGGATGCACTGGCCAGGTAGACAGGAAAAGCCCCTTGAACTTTTGATTTTTATTTCCTGTTTGCCCCGCGTGGAGCGCTGATCAGCACAGGTGACCATGCAGTACCAGAATCAAAAAAGAGCTCCAGCATGGACGGTATGGGAGATACTGAATCTGATCTCTGTATGGGGAGATGAATCTGTTATATCAGAACTCCGTTCCAAAAGATGAAATGCCAAAACATTTAAAAAAATCTCCAAGGCCATGATGGACAGAGGCCACAACAGGGACTCAACACAGTGCTGTGTGAAACTTAAGGAGCTGAGACAAACGTACCAGAAAGCCAAAGAATCAAATGGACGATCATGGAGGGGTGACTGATGACTTTAGCTATCCCACAGTTCCCGCACTCTCCGAAAACCATTTGAATTCTGGGCTGAGCTCCAAAAGCCTGAAGGGTCAAAAACATTGTCGTGGGTGGTTCAGGGTATATGTCGTCAGCCCCCTCCCCGTTAAAGCAAAGGGGAAAAAAATCATTTCTCACCTTTTTTCAATGTCACCGTATGTCTACTGGATGCTGCTGGCAGACACGGTGCTGCAGCGCTACACAGCAGCATCCCCTTGCCTTGCCTTGCCTTGCGGATGGCAGACGGTACAGTATGATTGGTATCCATCATCATCGTCCTGTGGGTGCTCCTGGCTGGCCTCGGTGAGGCAAAAATGGGAATGACTCCAGGTCATTCTCTTCTTTAAGTTTTGTCTAATGAAGATTCAGTCCTGCCTGAAAAATCATGCCAGCTAGAGGCTTCTGCCTCAGGCTGCTCTCCCAGTCGGCAGCATCGCGCGGTCACACCTACCCCTTTCTACCAGGGCTCACAATCAGATACTTAGACCTCTACATTTTGCTGCAAATAAAAAAAATTAAGCTGCCATTTAGAACTGTCCCCTAACATACATATCTTGGGACATTTTTGTATTTTACCAGTGTCAACCAAAGACCCACACACAAATGGAGATTCAGTCCTGCCTGTGCTGCTATCCTAGTGCTTATCACAGATTCCCATTTTCAGCTATAGGCTGAGCAAGTGCAGAATGGTGGTTCACTCGACTTTGCTGTAAGCCAACCGCCCTCCCCTCCCCCATTTGATCTCTGCTTGCAGAGGTAATAAAGTCAGTGTTGTTTCTTATTCATGCATTCTTTATTACTTCATCACACAAATGGGGGGATAACTGCCACGGTAGCCCAGGAAGGGTGGGGGAGGAGAGAAGCAATGGGTGGGGTTGTTGCAGGGGCACCCCTTAGAATGGCATGCAGCTCATCATTTCTGCCGCATGTCTGGGGCTCTGACCCGGAGTGGCCATTTGCCACTCAAGGGTAACCATCTTGAAATGCTGAGTTCTGATAAACTTGTTTAGCTTGCACAGATCCAATATGCGCTTCCAGCTGCCTGTTTTCTTTTGGGTGAGGAAATCATGTGAATAAAACCCAGTACTCCTGTGCTTGGGAGGTACAGGTTCTATGGCACAGAGTTGCAGGAGGTGATTTATTTTCTGCCAGAGGAGGTGCTCATGAGAAAGATCCCTGAAGAGGGACGGGGAAGGGGGGTGGTGTGGTGGAATAGAGGTGAAGGAGATGGAATAACCCTTGCATATAGCAACAGAGGGTCCTGTGGCACCTTTAAGACTAACAGAAGTATTGGGAGCATAAGCTTTCGTGGGTAAGAACCTCACTTCTTCAGATGCAAGACATATAATTTCCAGAACCAATTTGTCCAATGTAATTTGTCCAGAAAGGATAGAAAGGTGTTAGGAGGTCTCCAAAAGGACTGGAATTGGGAGATGGTTGCGGCAATGGAATTTGAGGGGCTCTCATGCCCTCGACCAATACTTCAAAATGCCTGTCTAGAAGTAGATGGTTGGGACGTGGTGGATAGTCCCGGTGTCTGTCGTCGTCTTGGCTGATGTTGTTTGCGACATTGGTAGTACTGTCTCTGCAGCTGGGTATACAGAGCAGTATGGAAGCAGTGGGTGTAAAATGCACCTTGTTTCTTTTTGTTATCAGGTACATGAATTCCCAGTTTTCAGCATTGCACAGGAGTCTTTGAGTGTATGCAAGACTGCATCCATGGTGTCCACAAAGAGTTTCTGTCCCTCAAAAGGTAAGTCCCTGATCGTGGCCTGGATTTCCTTGGGGAAGCCGGAAAGGTGGAGCCAAGAGGTCCCCCACATGACTACTGACGTGGCGATGGAGTGAGCTGCCATGTCTGCAAAATCCAATGATGCCTGCAAGGCCATCCTGGCAATCAGGGAACCTTCTGAGATGCTCGCTTTCTATTGTTCTTTTTTGTCGGTTGGGAGATGCTCAATAAACGTAGACATCTGTTCAAAAATGTTTTTAGTGTATTTGGCGAATAGTGTGGATTAGTTAGCAATGCATAACTGAAGAGTCACTGAGGAATAGGCCTTTCTACCAAACAGGTCAAGGCGTTTCCAGTCTTTGTCGTAAGGAGTGGTAAAAGCCAGGTGTTCTTTTCCCTTTTGATTAACGGCTTTCACAAACAGGGAGTTTGGGTGAGGGTGAGTGAAGAGGAACTCAGCCCCTTTTGCTGGCATGTAATACTTCTTGTCTGAATGTTTACAAGAAGGTGGGGCCATAGCCGGTGTCTGCTAGACCATTTTTGCCGGGTCCATAATGGCAGAATTAATAGGCAATGCAATCTTGGCCATAAGAGAGGCATGGAGAATGTCAGTGAGCTTATGCTGTGTCTCTGGCAGCTCTTCTAAGCAGATGCCTAGGGAATCAATCACACGCTTGAATAGATCTTGGAAAGATTTAAAGTCCTCCCCCAGTATGGGAGGAGTCATGATTTTGTCTTCCGGGGACGATGAAGGTAGGATGACATCCTCTCTTACATCCTTGTTGTCCTCTTGCTCCTCCCTGGCATCTTCAGGGGAATCTGTGGCAACCAGTGAAGTAAATCTAGCTGATCTTGGTGTTCTGGACCTGGATTTGTTAGAAGGCTGAATATTGTGAGCCCTGTACAGTGCCTATGGGTCCCAGTATGGCCAGTTTGGTGGGAGGGCTATTGGGGGGGCATCCATTTAAGGGGTTGCCACACTGGGTTGTAGCCCTGAGGTTCGAGGTTTGAGAGATGAATGGCATGGTGTGCCCATCCCTACAGCCAGTTCATCCTCCTCATCGCTTGAGAGAGGAGGTGCTGAGCCAGCAGGTGTAGCCGTGAGACTCATGGTTGGTCTGGCTGGGGTGCCATCTCTCCGGAAAAGAGGCATGTCCGGGGTGGAGCGAAGAAAAGGTCTGCCTGGCTAATGAAATATTGCGGCACTGGGAAGTAAGGTGCACGCATAGGAGGCACACAGAAGTTAGTCAGCATCTGTGCTGCCACTGCTGTGGGCTTGCTGTAATATATAGGAACAGCATATGGTGCCATAGCACTGCTTGGTGCTGAGAACTTTAGCTCTCTAGACTCTGACGGAACAGGCTTACATTTGCCATGGCTGCCTGTCTCAGAGCTAGACTGCACCAGGTATTTCGCTCCTCGGGTGCCTCTGCCACGCAGTCCGAGGCTCTGTGTGCCGATGGTAACATGTTGGATTTAGTGGTCAGAGATCGCTTTTTGCATGGCGATTCTCCCTGGGGGGGAGGAGTGAGACCGCTTCTCTGTTTTCATGGGGGCTAGGTCCTTTGAGCTCCTCTTACAGGAGGATCCCATGTCCCACAGGGAAGCTAGTGAATGAGTGAACTGGTGCGGAGGGGTCCCCTGCTCAGGGTCAGAGGCAGGACGCAGGAATTTCTCCATAAACATCAGTTTGAGCTGGAGTTCCCTAGCCTTTCTGGTCCTTGCTGTTAACTTTTTTCAGTGGTGGCACGTCTGTGTAACGTGAGTCTCCCCCAGGCAGCAAACACACTGGGAGTGACTATAGAGACTGGTATTGATGGTCTACGGGTGATGCAATGTTTAAAGCCTGGGGAGCAAGGCACAGAGGTTTAAAGAGAGTCTCTGATTGTTGTTGTTATTTTTAAATGGAAAGGGAAGAGACAGGAACCCCGCAGGGAATAGGAAGGCGTAATTTTGGGCAAAAAGGAAAGGAAAAAGTATTCAGAGGAAGAGTATTGTGAGGCGCAGCTGTTGTGCCAACCGAAGCCAACGGAGGCAAAGAAGGAAGTGGGTGATGGTTGGCTGTGCATGCACAATACCCACTCAGAGCGGCGCATGCATGGCCAACCAGGGCACTGCTAACTTAAATCTATGGCTAGAAGTGCAGAGGCCCCCAAAACCTAAAAGTGGAGCACACACAGGGACACTCCTCGAAGAAGAATCAGACATTCCCCTTATCAAGTCACTGGCATTAATAAACAATGCTTGCATCAGAGCCTGGGAGTGTGCCCACAAGGCCCAGAAGAAGAAGCAGTGTCATTGCCCAGACCCAGGTGGCTTGGGTGCACATGAGACCTTGTATCTGGGTTCACTCACAAGAGAGTGGTGACTGTACAGAGAGGTACTGGGCCAGGTTGTAACAAACAAGTCTGAATATTTTGACATATTTGATGTCATGGGTCAGTCCAGAAATTTTATACCAACTATCCTATAAAAGTCCTGACTCAAAAATATGTTAAAAACAGTGCAAAACTAACAAAAAGTTGCAACTCAAATCATAGGAAAACACCGATCACATAATCACTCAGCCATGTACATAACGTTTCTCTTTCTTCAGACAGATAATTAAAACTTCCCTGTTATATTTTGGTTCTCAGTATCTCAACTTTCAAGAGTATTTTTGACACACAGAATTTAGGGAAAAGGTTAGACTTTAATTCTCTCATAGTAAAAACCTCTTTTCCACCTACCAATCATAATCATGAGGTTCAATTTTGAACTACATAGACCAGGGATTGGCAACATTTCGCAGTTTGTTTACCTGCCGCGTCCGCAGGTTCGGCTGATCTCGGTTCCCACTGGCCACGGTTCGCCACTGCAGGCTCATGCCTCACCAGTGTCAAGTAGAGCTTGACAGTTACATCCCTTTTGTTACATGCATCAGTCCTGTTAATGAACCCCATAATGTTCTTAGGCTCTTTTTTTTCAAAAGCATTACATTGTTGACTCATGTTCAATTGGTGATGCACTCTAACTCCCAGATTATTTTCAGCAGTACTACAACCTAGCCCACTTTGTAGTTGTGCATTTGGTTTTTCCTTCCTAAGTGAAGTACATTTTATTGATCTTTATTGAATTCAGACCAATTCTCCAATTTGTCGAGGTTTTTTTGAATTCTAATCCTGTATTCCAAAGTGCTTGCAACACCATTCAGCTTAATGTCATCTGCAATTTTCATAAGCATTCTCTCCATTCTCTTATCCAAGTCATTAATGAAAATATCAACTAGTAACAGGTCGAGGACTGACCCCTGCAGGACCCCATTAGATATGCCCTCCCAATTGATAACTACTCTTTCAGTACAGCTAGCTGTTCCCCCATCTTATATTAATTCATCTAGCCCACATTTCCCTACTTTGAATATGTGAATGTCATGTGGCACTGTGGCAAAAGCCTTACTAAAATCAAGATATATCATGTCTACTGCTTTTCCCCGGTCACTAGGCCAGTAACCATGTCTAAGAAGGAAATGCAAGATGTAGCTTTGGATTGGAGTACAGATTTTCAGAAGGTTAGGGGGGAAATGGTAACCATTTATCTACAACAGTCTTCACTAAGAATTTTTGCAATTGTTCAACCTGCCCTAGTTTTTATGTATAGAACCCCCATTTTACCAAGACCTACATATTTGCTTAATTACGTACTGTACATAATCTCATTGACTTCAGTGGGATTATATTAATTTTCATTAAAACTTAATTTTACTTTACTTTTTGACTTCTGTGGGACTACTTGCTGTGTTTAAAACTAAAGTGTACATATAGTCTGATTACGTTTGATTTAATTATATATTTTTTTATTTAGAGGGGTATGCAGATGGTAAAAAATCTAATCTGACGTCCTGCAAAACAGAAGCCAGAAAATCCAACCGAAGAACCTCACCAAATATGTGAGCTCAAACCTTCAGTCCAATGTTGATTCAGAATCAAACATTCCCCTTCTAAAGTCACTGGCATTACTCAAAGATTCTTGTTTAGGTAATATTTATGAAAATGAAAAACCTCCCCATTCCAGTATTTTCTTGATTGAAGGTCCATAGTTATATCAATATAACTGTACAGTCCGTCACCAGTGTGACGGTGGAATATGTCTGTATCAGATCATGAACACCAGTATAGAAGAGGGGCAGAGTGACTAATTGACCTTCAATTCCTTTGCAAACCTCCAGTTCCAAGTATTAGACTCAGAAGTAGCAGTGAAAGGACAGGTTTCTGGCTTTTTCTGGTAAATCCATAAGAGTATCTGGTGGCACCTTAAATACTAACTGATTTATTTGGGCATAAGCTTTTGTTTTTACCCACGAAAGCTTATGCCCAAATAAATCAGTTAGTCTTTAAGTGGCACCGGACTCCTCGTTGTTTTTGTGGATACAGACTAATCCGGCTTCCCCTCTCAGAATCGGACACAGTACTCCAGCTCAGGCCTCACCAGAGCCAAGTAAAGTAGGACAGTTACCTTCCTTTTGTGATATGCATCAGTCCTGTTAATACACCCCAGAATCTTGTTAGACTTTTGTTTCCAAAAGCATCACATTGTTGACTCATGTTCAATTTGTGATGCACTATAAGTCCCAGGTTCTTTTCAGCAGTACTACCACCTAGTCCTTTTTGTAGTTGTGCATTTGTTTTTTCCTTCCTAAGTGAAGTACTTTTTCCTGATCTTTATTCATTCCTTAAGGTGGAAATTCCATTTTCCAGCCATCTGTGATCATAGAATCATAGAATATCAGAGTTGGAAGGGACCTCAAGAGGTCATCTAGTCCAACCCCCTGCTCAAAGCAGGACCAATTCCCAGCTAAATCATCCCAGCCAGGACTTTGTCAAGCCGGGCCTTAAAAACCTCCAAGGAAGGAGACTCCACCACCTCCCTAGGTAACGCATTCCAGTGTTTAACCACCCTCCTAGTGAAATAGTTTTTCCTGATATCCAACCTGGACCTTCCCCACTGCAACTTGAGACCATTGCTTCTTGTTCTGTCATCTGCCACCACTGAGAACAGCCGAGCTCCATCCTCTTTGGAACACCCCTTCAGGTAGTTGAAGGCTGCTATCAAATCCCACTTCATTCTTCTCTTTTGGAGACTATACAATCCCAGTTCCCTCAGCCTCTCCTCATAAGTCATGTGCTCCAGACCCCTAATCATTTTTGTTGCCCTCCACTGGACTCTTCCCAATTTTTCCACATCCTTCTTGTAGTGTGGGGCCCAAAACTGGACACAGTATTCCAGATGAGGCCTCACCAATGTCGAATAAAGGGGAACGATCACGTCCCTGGATCTGCTGG
>NW_024958685.1:900153-928481 GCF_000241765.5 Chrysemys picta bellii
AGTCTCGGCAGTCTCTCCGTCACATCGTGTGTCCTAGCTCCTGGCAAGCAGCAGACCTCTTGGTTTTCCCGGTCGGGGCGGCAAATAGATGACTCAAGGAGGGAGTCCCCGACCACCACCACCCTCCTCCTCCTCTTGGGAGTGGTGGTCGTGGAACCCCCATCCCTAGGACAGTGCATCTTTTGCCTTCCAATCGGTCGAGATTGGATCATCTCATCTGACCTCCTGCCAAATGGAGGCCAGAAAATCCAACCGAAAAACCTCACCAAATATGTGATCTCACACCTTCAGTTCAATGGTTATTCAGAATCAGACATTCCCCTTCTGAATTCACTGTCATAACTCAAATATGCTTGTTTAGGTCACATTTATGAAAATGAAAAACCTCCCCATTCCAGTATTTTCTGGGTTAAAGGTCCATGGATTTATCAATATAACTACAGTCCATCACCAGTGTGACAGTGGGATATGTCTGTATCAGATCGCCAACTCCATTTTCTATTATGTGGTGAACACATGTCTAAACTGGCCAGAGGGCAGCTTACTGTATTGCATTCTAGATGGCCTATGAAGAAAGAAAACCTGACCCCCGCCCCCACTGAAGGACTGTCATCGAGAGCCACGGCATACCTATCTAGGCTGATCAACGTTGACATCTCTCAAGTGCTAGCTCAGCCCCATGGACAATGTTTCTTCTACATGATGTTTCTGAAGGGGACAAGTGTGACTGGGAGAGAGGACTGGAGCCTTCCAGCTTAGGACATGGCTAAAGGATACCAAGATCGTATGTAAGAAGGAGTGCTGCTCTCAGCAGTGGAGTTAAGTGTCATCTCATGAAAGATGGATTTCTAGGAGAGAGAAAGGGCAGGAGAGCATCTGCACAGCCTGAAAACACTGACAGATGTCAGACCCACAGAAAGGATGAGATCACATCACAGGAGGGTGTGCCTCAGCACTTCTTCTGTTCTTCAAAACGTCTGTAACTCTTCTTCGATTTTCACAGTAAAGCAACTGTGGTTAAGGAATTTTCTTTCTACGCCTCTGTTTCTTGAGTTCCTGCCACACTGTCCCTGAAAGGGTTAAATAAGAAATCCAGCATGCCCACAGTATCAGTGGATCTGGAGGAGTGAGTGTAAGCAACTGGGGAGCTTGACTGCTCTGAGGCACTAATTTTAGGGTCCATGACTTCTGGACTGCAGAGTCCCAAATCCCTAGGAAGCAATTAGAGCCTGGGAGTGTGCCCACAAGGCCCAGAACAAGAAGCAGTGTCTCTTCCCAGATCCAGGTGGCTTGGGTGCATATGAGACCCTGCAACTGGGTTCACTCACAACAGACTGGTGACTGTACAAAGAGCTCCTGGGACAGGTTGTAACAAGCAGGTCTGAATATTTGGAGATATTTGAAGTCATGGGTAAATCCAGAAACATTATACCAACCAAGGTGTTAGGTGGTCTCCAAATGGACTGGAATTGGGAGATGGTTGCAGCAATGAAAGTTGAGGGGCTGTCATGCCCTCGACCAACACTTCAAAATGCCTGTCTAGAAGTAGATGGGTGGGACGTGGTGGATTTTCCCTGTGTCTGTCATCATCTTGGCTGATGTTGTTTGTGACGTTGGTAGTACTGTCTCTGCAGCTGGGTATACGGAGCAGTACAGAAGTGCTGGGTGTAAAATGCGCCTTGTTTCTTTGTTATCAAGTACGTGAATTCCCAAGATTTTCAGCATTGCACGTTAGTCCTTGAGTGTATCCAAGGCTGCATCCATGGTGTCCGCAAAGTGTTTCTGTCCCTCAAAAGGTAAGTCCTCGATCGTGGCCTGGATTTCCCTGGGGAAGCCGGAAAGGAGGAGCCAAGAGGCCCTCCACATCACTACTGATGTGGCGATGGAGCAATCCATTATGTCTGCAGAATCCAATGATGCCTGCAAGGCCATCCTGGCAATCAGGGAACCTCCTGAGACGCTCACTTTGTATTGTTCTTTTTCGTCTGTTCGGAAATGCTCAGTGAACGTAGACATCTGTGCAAAAATGTTGTGAATGTATTTGGCTAATAGCGCAGAGTAGTTAGTGATATGTAACTGAAGAGTCACTGAGGAATAGGCCTTTCTACCAAACAGGTCAAGGCTTTTCCAGTCTTTGTCATAAGGGGCGGTACAAGCCAGGTGTTGTTTTCCCTTTTGATTAACAGCTTCCACAACCAGGGAGTCTGGGTGAGGAGGAACTCAGCCCCTTTTGCTGGCACTAATACTTCTTGTCTGAATGTTTACAAGAAGATGGGGCCATGACCAGCGTCTGCTAGGTTTTTGCCAGGTCCAGAATGGCAGAATTAATAGGCAATGAAATTTTGGCCGTAGGAGAGACATGGAGAATGTCAGTGAGCTTATGCTGTGTCTCTGGCAGCTCTTCTAAGCAGATGCCTAGGGAACCAGTCACATGCTTGAATACATCTTGGAAAGATTTAAAGTTGTCCCATAGTTTGGGGGGAGACATGATTGTGTCCTCCGGGGATGATGAAGAAATATGGGTAGGAGGTAGGATGTCACCATCTATTAAGTCCTCATTGGCCTCTTGCTCCTACCTGATGACATCAGGGGAAGCTGGGGCAACCAGTGAAGTAGATCTCGCTGATCTTGGTGTTCTGGACCTGGATTGAGAGCTGCCCAACACGGGTCTAGCCTCTCCCCCAGTCTTGCCCGGGTGCCTTTGTGGAGAAGACCTCTTCTTTGCCTTTTTAAAGTGTCCCATGGATGGGGAGCAGTGCCAACTAGTGGAAGGCACCGATGGGTCGCTGCACACCGATGCCATGGTGTTTGGTGCTGACTCGGAGCAGTGCAGCGGTGTCAGGGTCAGGGCTGACTCCGTCAGGTCAGGTGACTGTTGAGTCCCGCTGCCCGGGGGGGGAGAACAGCCGCTGCCTGGCCCCGTGGGCCATCCCCCTCCTCTCCCTACCATCCAACTGAGTCCTGCCTGCTCGGGGCCAGGCCTGACTCTCTCTCACCCTGGCCCCGTGCTCCCCTGCGTCTCCCGGGGCCTCCCTCCAGCACTTGTGGAGGGAGGAGGAATGGCGAGCCTGGGGAAGAGGCGGGGATTCGAGGAGGGAGCCAATAGGGGGAGGAGGGGGTGAAGTCGGGGAGGGGGGGTGCGAGCACTTCCGGGCTCCAGCGCATTTCCTTGTTTGTCCCACGTCCCGACCGACGTGCGGTCGGGACGCGGGACAAACAAGGAAATATCGGGACAGTCCCGATAAAATCGGGACGTCTGGTCACCCTATTCTGGAGACACCTGGGTAAGTCACATGTCCCTGCATGACTCAGTCTTTACAGGCCGAAGCCCTTGTCCACATGATATCTTGGATGTCTCCAGGAAGGCTTCTTATGTGGATTGGAGCATTCCAAGATGCATTGTTCCCCAAGTGCTTCCTGATCAGGTACTTAACCTTGTGAATTCCTTCCTAAAGAAGCTGACCAAATGCCTCACAAAGCTTACTTAGAAACCAAGCAAGTATACAGCCCATATTCTTATCCTCAAGTAGAAAATAATATATGTGTACAAATAGGATGAATAGATATAGTAGACCATAACCTTTACAGAGATATGTTACATAGCACAGGCAGCACAAAACATATTCCAGTTATGCCATACATACATTTATAAGCACCCCCCCTCCCATAAAGCCTTATGGGGTACACTGTCACACCCTCCCCTTGAACTTACTGCCAGAGACTTGGACACTGTCCATGGCGGAGGCAATACCTGTAAAATTTCTGTTTGTCTTTGGTCACACTTCTTTTCAGTACCTTGAAACCATATGATGTAATTCTTAGGGGTTCTAGCCTGTTTTTGGGTTCCTGGTCCCCAGATGCCTGAAAACAGTTTGGGGTATAGCATTGCTAACAGAACGCAGACAGCAATATCTGTTAATGTGCAGGTGTCTTCGCATTTAGCCACCAATGCCATGAGGTGGTGTGCCTCAGTTTCCCCTTCTACACAGCAGCATGGGCCTGGTATGCTTTTGCTGTTTTTTACAGGTATGGGCTGAAAAGTAACATGCTGGTGGGGCTGTCTTGTCACCATCCCTAGTATGTACAACAGTTTCTTCCACAAATTAAGTATGTCCCACTAGTATGAATTCTTTTGTTTTATCCCAGAGGTGAATTAGCAAAAGACACAAGGTCAACAACAAATCTACGGTGGACAGGCTTCATTCACTCAATTTGACTTGTTTAGCGTCTATTGCATTTTTCCGGTTCTCTGTGCCCTCTGGTAGACACTCTGATGCAGATTCTTCTGCCTCTTTGGGGAAAGCTTCTAATTCAGGCATGTGTTTGGGTCTTTGGCCAGGAAAAGGTGTACTACAACCATGCCTGCCCTTGGCCTCTCCCTCTGGAATTTCTCTGGGCTGGACCCCACTCCCTTGTGAAGTTCCACCCATGCAGAGATTTCCCCCCTCCCCCCGTCTTGGAGAGAGAGTTTTATCTCTTACAAGTGTAGCAAGAACAACATCTTTCAATGGGGTGGACCCCTTTGGTACCCCACTTTCTGTTCCCAACAGGTCAGCTGGATGGACCCCCCACCCCCCAGGAGACCTGACCCCCAGGTTTCCCTTAAAACCTGATCCACAGAAGAAGGGGCTGGCATTTTAAATGCAGCCTTTTCAGCCTCCTCCTGGGAAAGTCCCTCCCTACAAAAGGTGGGTGGACTCTCTGGCCCCCCCTCACCTTCCATCTGGGCTTCCCTCTTTGGGTTCCCCTCTGGGTCCAACACTCTTGTGTCCCCCAAAAGGGAAGGTGACCCTGCTCCAGCTGTGGATGTACAGCTACCAGTTATGACAGACCTCTCACTGGCCAGCAAAATCTACCCCCTTTCACTTGGGTTGGGCTGGCACCCAGCTACAGAGTCCTTGGGGTCTGTTCCCACCGCAGCGGTCCCCAGAACCCCAACTTCCACCTTTGGGACACACGCCTCTGTGCATCCCAGGGCAGGCCCTGCCCCCTGATGACCTGCAACTTTCTGGTAGTCAGCAGCTGTGTGGCGCCCCTGTTACAAGGTGGTACATCCCCCTCCCCCAGGGAGAAGTTCCAGAGGGAGGGGCTTCGTCCAGCCCCTCCCTCTGGAACTTCCCTTGAGCCCTGGGGCTACAGGAACTGGCTACAACCAGCCCTGCCCCCGAAGCTGCATCCTTTACTGCTGCAGAGGAATCTAAGAGACACCCTCCTATTCCCTCAGCAGTCCATGTGACTTCACACACACCCTCCCCCCAGGGCTTTTAGCACAAGATTCCTTCTCACTGCTAACCAACCCTGGGACTGATTCTGCCACATTAAAGAAATCATTCCCTAGTAGAAATGGTGCAAAACTGTGTGCCACCATTGCAATAGTCAGTTCAGCCTGCAAATCCCGAGTTTGCATGTGTACTTTAGCTAAAGGTGCAAGGACTTTGTAACCCCCTACCAGCTCTAATTCTGCCATTTTACCTGGCAACAAATCCTTCTCCTGGATCAGGTCCCTCCTGACCACAGAAATCTCAGCACCTGTGTCCCTTAATCCAAGAAGCATTTGACCATTCAGTTTAACAGCATGCATATGTTCACTGCTTGGTTGTGTAGAAGCAAGCTTTATAAATCCTGTGTGGAAAGAGGCCACAGCCTGGCTCTGAGAAGCCACAGCTTCATGTGTTACTTGTTGTCTGTTTCCACTCAGCAAGGGACACTTATTCCTCAGGTGCTCGGTGGATTTACAATGATAGCACCTCTTGGGCTCCTCTGCTTGCACAGGAAATTTGGGACGAGTACCAGGGGAATGGGGAGGTGATCTCCCAGCCTCCTTTTTCCCAGGGGTAAAACGGTGATTCTGCTTTTCCCCAACCTTATATCCCTCTGCCAGTGGTTTATATTTGATTGCAGCTTGTGCTTGCTCATAAGAGTCTGCATACCCAGCCAATTCACCCACTGCATTTACCTTTTTGTCCCGCAAATACTGCTTTACATCATCACTGCACATATTCAGGAAGTGTTCCTGAGTAACCAGATCACACATCCCTTCAAAGCTTGTAATGCCTTTCCGCCCACACCCATTTATCTATCAAATCTCTCATTTCATTGGCATAAGGCACATTACTTAATCCAGATCCCCTCTTAAGAGTCCTGAATTTAACCCCGTAGGTTTCAGGTGTAACCTGAAACTGTTTCAAAACCAGTTCCTTAAATTTACCATAGTTTGAAGCATCATTCATAGGCATTTCCTTAAATATGTCCAGAGCTCTGCCAGTCAATTTTGCTATCAATGTGGTCATCTTCTGATCTTCAGGGATGGCATGGAGAGTGCACAGTCTCTCGAAGGTGATGAAATATTCGGTAATATTGCTGGACTCATCATACTGTGGACATAGTCGCTCCCGTTTGTGGATTTTTGGGGAAGTGGAGCCAGCAGGTGGGGAGTTTTGTCTCTTCACCTCTATAACAGCCTATTCATGTTTCTGGGCCTCCCTCTGGGCCTCCATAGCCCTCTTGTGGGCAGTTTCTTCCCTGGCTTTTTCTGCCTCCATAGCTCTCTGGTGGTCAGTTTCCTCCCTGGCTTTTTCTGCATTAATTTCTAATTGTCTTAGTTCGATCCATCTTTTATGTTCATTTTCTTTCTCTGTTGCTTCCAGTCTAGCCAGCTCTAGTTTGTTAGCTGCTTCACTGGTAGTCATTTTCCTGCTTTCTTCCGCTGAGCCACACCCCTCTGCAGTTCACTGGAACTGGGATGCACTCAGGTCAGGGAATTCTTAGTTAACAGAGACTTTCACAGTGCCCAGTGTTCAGCTTTTCTGTGCAATTTGCATGTCCCTGCATGACTCAGTCTTTACAGGCCAAAGCCATTGTCCACATGGTATCTTGTATGTCTCCAGGAAGACTTCTTATGTGGATTGGAGCATTCCAAGATGCCTTGTTCCCCAAGTGCTTCCTGATCATGTACTTTACCTTGCAAATTTCTTCCTAAAGAAACTGACCAAATGCCTCACAAAGCTTACTTAGAAACCAAGCAAGTATACAGCCCATATTCTTAACCTCAAGTAGAAAATGATATATGTGTACAAATAGGATGAATAGATATAGTAGACCATAACCTTTACAGAAATATGTTACATAGCACAGGCAGCACAAAACATATTCCAGTTATGTCATACATACATTTATAAGCACCCCTCCCCATAAAGCCTTATGGGGTACACTGTCACACACTCCTCCCCAGTTCCGTGCTCAGAAGGGGACCAAGTGGTGGGTCCTGTGGCACCAGTGGGGACGCAGAACACCACACTCCCATCCTCATCCTCCCCCGATGAGGCAATCATTGCCCCTCCTCCTCCTCCTGTCCTGCAGGAGGACACTAAAACCCACCAGGAACTTTTGAAAAGGGTGGCATCAAGCCTCAACCTACAAGCTGAGGAGGTGGAGGAGCCCTCAGACTCCCTCTTTGGTGTCCTCTCGGCTACAGCGCCGGCCACGGTGGCTCTCCCACTCCATGAAGTGGTGGTGAAGATCTCAAATGCCCTGTGGCAAAATCCAGCTTCCTTGCCCCCTAGCTCTAAGAGGGCAGAACAAAAGTATTTCGTGCCCGCCAAGGGGCACAAGTATCTATATACCCACCCTACTCCCAACTCTCTAGTGGTTGAGGCGTTCAACCACAAAGAGCGCCAGGGCCAACCCGCTCCTACCCCTAAGAATAAGGACTTGAGGAGACTGGATTTATTCGGTAGAAAAATGTATTCTTCCTCGAGTTTCCAGCTATGGGTAGCAAACCACCAAGCCCTGCTGGGCAGATATAACTTCAACTTGTGGGGCTCAATGCTCAAGTTTGCAGATTCCCTCCAGGAGCATGCAAAAAAGAAGTTTACAGCTCTGGTCAAGGAGGGCACAGCTGCTTCCAGGGTGGCCCTTAAGGCACCCTCGGATGCTGTGGATACGGCTGCAAGATCTATGGCCTTGTAGCGGGGTGGACACCTGCTCCTGCCTGGAAGGGCCTGAAATAGCCCTGGGAGAAGGCTGGGGCTGGGAAAGCTGGGCTGATTGGGGAAACAGCCTCAGCTGTGACCACGCCCCAACCAGACCCAGCTGGCCCTATAAAGGCCAGGGCAGCCAGAAGCTCAGCAGTCTCTCTCTGCACGCAGAGAGAGGAGGGCCTGGCTGCAGGGAGCTGAGATAGAGTACCTGGGTGGAGCAGGGCTGGGGAAAGGCTGAGGAGCTCTGGACTGGAAAACCCCAGGCTGCGGCCTAGTGGAAGGCCAAGGGGTACTGGGGATTGCAGAGGGCAGCCCAGAGGTAGGCCATGGCAGCAGGTCCAAACCCAACCCTGTCAGTGATGAGTAGGTTGATACTGCAGTCTGCCCCGGGCGTGGGGCTAGATGAAGACTAGCAGTAGCTAGATACTGAGGCAAGGTGGGGATAGTGGGTGGGGGTTCCCCTGGGAGGGGGAGAGTCAGTTAAAGGGGCACCAGGGTCCTGGGAGGGATATGGGGGGGTGCAGTAGCAGTGAGGAAGATCACCGGCCTGCAGGCGGCACTCTGGGCTGGATTGAGCTAATTCCCAGAATAACCAGCAGGATGTGCCGCAGGGGTGAGTCCAAAACTCTTACCAGAGGTAAGGCCTCTGTGGTGTCCATGAGGAGGGTGTCATGGCTACTGTTATCGGGATTGTCCAGCGAGGCACAGAACTCCCTGCAAGACCTCCCTTTTGAAGGCAAGGCCCTGTTTGCAGACCAAACAGACATGAAGTGAAACTGTCTTAAGGACACCTGCACAACATTAAAGACCCTTGGGCTCTATGTCCCGGCCCAGGCCAGGACCAAATTCAAACCACAGCAGGCCGCTAGTCAGGACACCCACTCCAGATATGAGCCACCTTATAAAAAAATCAAAGGGCTATAAAAAGCGCCCACAATGACAATCTCGTCCTTCGCCTCAGCCGGGACCCTCCAAGGGCAAGCAGGCAGGTAAGTGCCAGTTTTGATGGGACACCCGTGGGTGGCTTACCAGTTTGTACCAGGGATCCACCCAACCTTCCCTTCTCCAAACACCTATGTACTTTAATCCCGGAGTGGTCACGTCTGACCTCGGACCTATGGGTCCTCAACACCATCTCCCAGGGCTATACCCTCCAGTTTCTTGCTACCCCACCCACCCATCCTCCCTCCCTGTCACTCTTCAGGGACCCCTTTCATGAGGGGTTACTCAAGCAGGAGGTGCAGTGGCTCCTTCACTTAGGAGTGGTGGAGGTGGTGCCGGCGGAGTTCAGATATAAGGGTTACTACTCATGCTATTTCTTTATCCCAAAGGCAAAAGGTGGACTCAGGCCCATCCTGGACCTGTGAGGACTGAATCAATACATGGTAAACCTCAAGTTTCACATGGTCTCTCTGGCCTCCAATATTCCCTCCCTGGATCCTGAAGACTGGTATACCGCCCTCGATCTACAGGATGCGTACTTCCACATTCGCGTACTTGAGGGCCACAGGTGTTTCCTCCACTTCACGGTAGGGCAGGAACACTACCAGTTCACTGTCCTCCCATTTGGCCTATCAACGGCACCCAGAGTCTTCACAAAGTGTATGTCTGTGGTAGCAGCCTACCACAGGCATCGGGGGGGTGTCCAGAATTTTCCCTACCTCAATGACTGTCTGGTCAAAGGCAGCTCCAGATCACAGATACAGGATCACATAACACTCCTCCTGTTCATGTGCACCACACTGGGGCTGCTGGTAAACAGCACCAAATCCACGTTAGTAATAGTGCAACGCATAGAATTCATTGGCACAATTCTGAATGCAATATCGGCCAGAACCTCCCACCGGACAGATTAGAAACCCCGAGGGAGCTCATCGGGGTGGTCACGAGGTTTCCTGTGATGACTGCCAGAGCATGCCTCTAACTCCTGGGTCATATGTCGGCGTGCACTTACAAGGTTTGTCACACCAGATTCAGGATGTGGCCCTTTCAGCTCTGGTTGGCCTCGGCATTCTCCAAGTCCAGAGACAGGATGGAAATAGTCCTCACTGTGTCCGAACCTGTGCTAGCCTCCCTCCGTTGGTGGTCCACCTCGGGGAACATGCTCCAAGGGGTCCCGTTCAGGGGCCCGCTCTCAACTGTAGAGTTGGTGTCCGATGCATCAGACTTGGGGTGAGGAGCCCATGTGGGAAACCTCCAGACCCAAGGTCTGTGGTCCGTGCAGGAACTAGCCCTGCACATAAATGTCAAATGGCAATCCGTCTAGCCTGCGTGGCCTTTCGCCCAAGCCTGACAGGCAGGGTGGTCAGGGTTCTCATGGACATCATGGCCTCAATGTTCTACATCAACAGGCATGGTGGGGCCAGCTCCGCTGCCCTCTGCCAGGAAGCCCTCAGGCTGTGGGACTGCTGTATAGCCCACAATATCACCCTGGAAGCCCACTACTTGCCGGGTATCCAGAACTCTCGGGTGGATCAGCTGAGCTGGGACTTTTCCTCTCAGCACGAATGGTCGCTGTTCCCAGAGGTGGTGCACAGGATTTTCTGCATGTGGGGCACTCCCCAAGTGGACCTCTTTGTGACCAGGCAGAACCACCAGTGTCCCCATTTCTGCTTCGGGGAGGGGGGGGGGCGCAGCGCTGGTCGTGGGCACAATCTCCAATGCCTTCCTTCTGTCCAGGTCCGGTCAGCTTCTGTATGCCTTTCCCCCTTTTCCGCTGATCGGCAAGATCTTGGAAAAGATCAAGATGGACAAGGCTCACGTCCTTCTGATCACCGTGGCGTGGCCCAGGCAGCACTGGTACGGGACTCTAATGAGCTTGACAGTCACTTCGCCATAGCATTTGCCGGCCTGCCCGGACCTTCTCTCCCAAGACTGAGGTCGCCTCCTCCACCCCTAATTAGCAGGCCTCCACCTCACGGCATGGTTGCTCAATGGTTAGGCCAGGAGGAGAGGACTTGCTTGGAGGTTGTTCAGCGCATTCTACCGGAGAGCAGGAGGCCCTCCATGCATCAGGCCTACCTGGCAAAATGGTCTCGGTTTTCCCAGTGGGCTGCTGACCGGGGCATTTCACCAGTGGCTGCCCCGATCCAGCTCATACTGGATTACCTCCTTCATCTCAGGGCCTAGGGGCTGGCGCCCTCATCCGTCAAAGTGCATCAGGCAGCCATATCGGCTTTTCACCCACCAGTACAGGGCCATAAGATATTCTCTCATGCCATGACTGGTTGATTCCTTAAGGGCTTTTATCACCTCTTTCCTTATGTTCGACACCCAGTCCCTCAATGGTACCTGAACTTTGTGCTGGCCAGGTTAACAGGACCTCCATTTGAGCTGCTTGCTACATGTTCCTGGTCCCACCTCTCATGGAAAGTAGGCTTTCTTGCGGTGATCACATCTGCTAGGTGGGTCTCCGAGCTCTGGGCCCTGACCTCCGAACCTCCATACACTGTGTTCCATATGGACAAGGTCCAGCTCCAACCACACCTTTCGTTCCTCCCTAAGCTCTCCACCTATCATATGGGCCAGGACATTTTCCTGCTGGTGCTCTGTCCCCAAGCCCCACGTGTCCAGTGAGGAGCGCCGCCTCCACATGCTAGACGTGTGACGGGTTCTGGCCTTTTATCTGGAACATACGAAACCATTCAGGAAGTCTTCACAGCTGTTCATTGCCACAGATGAATGCATGAAAGGTCGGCCGATTTCCACCCAGTGGCTCTCCAACTGGATTACTTCATGTATCCAGACTTGTTATGACCTGGCGGGAGTTCCCCCCTCACCGACTGTAAGGGCACACTCGAAAAGGGTGCAAGCCTCGTCGGCTGCCTTTCTGGATGAAGTCCCTATTCAGGACATTTGTAGAGCTGCCACATGGTTGTCGGTCCACACGTTCACCTCGCATTATGCAATGTCTCCCAAACTATGGAGGACACAGGGTTCATGAGGTCTGTGCTCCATCCCGACTGTCTGTGAACTCCTACCCGCTTCCAAAAGATATAGCTTGGAATCACCTATTGTGGAATGCACATTAGCAATCAAAGGAAAAAAGACAGTTACCTTTTCCGTAATTGATGTTCTTCGAGATGTGTTGCTCATGTCCATTCCACATCCCTCCCTCCTTCTCCTCTGTTGGAGTTGTCTGGCAAGAGGGAACTGAGGGTGGCGGGAGTGCGCAGTGCCCTTTATACCGTGCCATGGTGGTGCCACTCCAGGGGTCACTAGGCACCCTTCCCTCCGGGTACTGCTAAAGGAAAAAACTTCCGGCACCGGTGCAAGTGGTGAGCAGGAACACCTATTGTGGAATGGATATGAGCAACACATATCGAAGAACACCACTTATGGAAAACTTTGAGCTGGAATTCCCTAGCCTTTCATAGAATCATAGAATATCAGGGTTGGAAGGGACCTCAGAAGGTCATCTAGTCCATCCCCCTGCTCAAACCAGGACCAATCCCCAACTAAATCATCCCAGCCAGGGCTTTGTCAAGCCTGACCTTAAAAACCTCTAAGGAAGGAGATTCCACAACCTCCCTAAGTAACCCATTCCAGTGCTTCACCGCCCTCCTAATAAAAAAGGTTTTCCTAATATCCAACCTAAACCTCTCCCTCTCTTGAGACCACTACTCCTTGTTCTGTCATCTGCTACCACTAAGAACAGTCTAGATCCATCCTCTTTGGAACCCCCTTCCAGGTAGTTGAAAGCAGCTATCAAATCCCCCCTCATTCTTCTTTTCTGCAGACTAAACAATCCCAGTTCCCTCAGCCTCTCCTTGTTAGTCATTGGCTCCAGACCCCGAACCATTTTTGTCACCCTCCGCTGGACTCTTTCCAATTTATCGTATCCTTCTTGTAGTGGGGGACCCAAAACTGGACACAGTACTCCAGATGAGGCCTCACCAATGTCGAATAGAGGGCAACAATCACGTCCCTCAATCTGCTGGTAATACCTCTACTTATAAAGCCCAAAATGCTGTTAGCCTTCTTGGCAACAAGGGCACACTGTTGACTCATATCCAGCTTCTCGTCTACCATAACCCCTGGTCCTTTTCTGCAGAACTGCTGCCTAGCCATTTGGTCCCTTGTCTGTAGCAGTGCATGGGATTCTTCCATCCTAAGTACAGGACTCTTTTGGCCCAATCCTCTAATTTGTCTACGTCCCTCTGTATCCTATCCTTACCCTCCAGCATATCTACCATGCCTCCCAGTTTAGTGTCATCTGCAAACTTGCTGAGGGTGCAATCCCGCCATCCTCCAAATCATTAATGAAGATATTGAACAAAAGCAGCCCCAGGACCGACCCTTTGGTCACTCCGCTTGATACCGGCTGCCCACTAGACATGGAGCCACTGATCACTACCCATTGAGTCCAATGATCAAGCCAGCTTTCTATCCACCTTATAGTCCATTCATCCAGCCCATACTTCTTTAACTTGCTGTCAAGAATACTGTGGGAGACCGTATCAAAAGCTTTGCTAAAGTCAAGGAATAATGTGTCCACTGCTTTTCCCTCATCCACAGAGCCAGTTATCTCCTCATAGAAGGCAATTAGGTTAGTCAGGCATGACTTGCCCTTGGTGAATCCATGCTGACTGTTCCTGATCACTTTCCTCTCCTCTAAGTGCTTCAGAATTGATTCCTTGATGACCTGCTCCATGATTTTTTCCAGAAACTGAGGTGAGGCTGACTGGCCTGTAGTTCCCCGGATCCTCCTCCTTCCGTTTTTAAAAGATTTTTACTACATTAGCCTTTTCCGAGTCATCCGGAACCTCCCCGATCGCCATGAGTTTTAAATGAGTTTTCTGGTCCTTGCCATTAGTGTTTTGCAGTGGTGGCATGTCTGCGTAACATGAGTCTCTGGCAAGCAGCGAACACACTGGGAGTGACCGTCAGAGACTGGTACTGATAGTTTACAGGTGAGGCAATGTTTAAAGCCTGGGGAGCCAGGCATAGCCATTTGAAGAGAATCTCTGTTTTTTGTTCGTTTTTTTTTTAAATGGAAAGGGAAGAGACAGGAACCCCGCAGGTAACAGGAAGGGGTAATTCTGGGCAAAAAGGAAAGGAAAAGGTATTCTGAGGAAGAGTATTCTGAGGCGATGCTCTTGTTCCGACTGAAGCCAATGGCGGCAAAGAAGGAACTGGGGTATGGTTGGCTACGCGCATGCGATACACACTCAGAGCAGCAGGATCTGGCTGCAGTGCGTGCGTAGCCAACCAGGGCACTGCTACCTTAAATCTCCGACTAGAAGTGCGGGGGCACTAAAACACCTAAAAGTGGAGCACCCACAGGGACACTCCTCGAAGAAGAACAATTGATCATAGTCCTCTTAGAACTGCCCTTAACATATTTGAAGATTGTCATCAGGTTTCCTCTCAATCATTTTTTTCTTAAGACTAAATATCCCCATTTTTTAACCTTTCCTCATAGGTCAGGTTTTTTAAACCTGTTCTCAGTTTTCTTCCTCTGCTCTGGACTCTCTCAAATTTTTCCACAACTTTCCTAAAGAGTGGAACCCATAATTGGACACAGTACTCCAGCTCAGACCTCACCAGTGCCAAGTAGAGCAAGAAAGTTACCTCCCTTTTGTTACATGCATCAGTCCTGTTAGTACACCTGACAATGATAGTAAGATTTTTTTCTTTTTTTTCAAAAGCATTACATTGTTGATTCATGTTCAATTTGTGGTCCACTCCCAGATTCTTTTCAGCAATACTACCATCTAGCCCATTTTGTAGTTGTGACTTTGCTTTTTCCTTGCTGAGTGAAGTACTTTTTACTTATCTATATTGCATTTATCTTGTTGAATTCAGACCAATTCTCCAATTTGTCGAGGTCATTTTGAATTCTAATCCTGTATTCCAAAGTGTTTGAAACTCCTCTCAGTTTAGTGTAATCTGCAAATTTCATAAGCCTTACTAAAATCAAGATACATCATGTCTACTGCTTTTCCCCATTCACTAGGCCAGTAACCATGTCAAAGAGGAAATGAAAGATGTAGCTTTGGATCGGAGTACAGATTTTCAGAAAGTTCGGGGGGAAATGGAAAGAATTTGTCTACAACATTCTTTATAAAGATTTTTTGCCATTGTTCAACCTGCCCTAGTTTTTATGTATACAACCCCCATTTTACCAAGACCTACATACTTGCTTAATTATGCACTGTACATAATCTCATGGGATTACATTAATTTTCATTAAAACTGTTAATTTTAATTTACTTTACTTTTTGACTTCTGTGGGACTACTGCTGTGTGTAAATTGAGGTGTACACAGGGAATGATTTTTTTATTTTATTTTATTTTTTGATATGCACATTGTAAAAAATTATGCAATTAAAATAATGTATTTTACAGAAAAAGGTTCGAGACAGAAATTCATGAGAATACTTTAAATATATTGCTAGATTTGAGATAAAATTGTGAAAGTTGACAATAGTGCTTAAGTATTGCATATGCCTTCAATTGGCCCTCTGCATTTCACCACACTTTAAGCACAGATTATATATATATATATATATATATATATAAATAAATAAATAAAGGGCCAAATCCTGTGAAGACTAATACACTGTTTAACCTATTGAAGCCAATGGAATTTCATGCATGTAAATAAATGCAGAAATAATAAATACATTATTTTATATGAAACAAAGCTGGTTGAATTTTTTCAACAAAAAGATTTACATTAAAAAAGTTTTGGGGAAAAAAATGATGTTGATTAAAAAAATAACTTCCTATTAACTTTCTGAAGTTTTTTTTATTATTATATTAAGGCAGAAAATCAACATGTTTTAGTATTTTGGAAACATTCATTTTTAAATGGTAGAAAAATTACCACAATCTCTCAATTTATTTTGTTTCCAAAGAGGACGGAGCTCGTCTTTTCTCAATGGTGGCAGATGACAGAACAAGATGCAATGGTCTCAATTTGCAGTGGGGGAGGTCTATGTTGGATATTGGGAAACACAATTTCACCAGGATGGTGGTGAAGCACTGGAATGGCTTACCTAGAGAGGTGGTGGAATCTCCATCCTTAGAGGTTTTTAAGGCTCTGCTTGGCAAAGCCTTGGGTGGGATGATTTATTTGGTGTTGATCCTGCTTTGAGCAGGGGGTTGGACAAGATGACTTCCTGAGGTCTCTTTCAACCCTAATCTTCTATGATTCTATCATTTCACCCCCCGTTTCACCGAAATGTATGTGTGTGGGGGGGCAGGTAGGAGGTATAATTAAAATCGGGAGAAAATAATACTTTCATATTTAAAAAGCATTACTCTTTTTAAAAAGAGTAACATTTTTTTCTCTGATACGTTTAAGATTGACAGTTATTTTCAGAGAGAAACTTACTTTATAAAAATAAGGGCTAGATTCACAACAGAAATGTGACAAGGCTAGATTAACAAGAGGCTTGGATAGATTAGTGTTTCATTTTTATGTATGTAATGACTCCAGAGGCCATGCTAATTGGAGTATTATGAATAAGAAAACAAGTCTTAACTAGAGCCTTGCTGTACTCTAGAATTGCACTTATGATTTGATGGGCAAAAATACTGGCAGTTTTGAATTTTTCCAGACCAAATGCATCTGTTTATGACAATCAAATGCAAACAAACTCATGTAACACAGATTGAAATCTTTGAGAGAACTTACCTTGTGAGCCCATGATTCTGTATTATGCCATCTGAGCTGAAAAAATGGGATAAAATTATAGTCAAAATACATATTATCTATAATTTAGTAACTCTTCATGTTCACAGTTGAATGAAGATATATTACTACAGTATCATGTGTTTGGGGATCAATCTGGCAGGTGTACTCAGAGGACACCTAACTCCACATAAAATAGGCAGAGATGGGGCAGAAAGGCACATCCCTCAGGACTTCTTCCCCAGTGATGAGAGTATTCACCCAGAATATGAAAGACCCAAGTTCAATTCCCTCTGCCTGAAAAGGAGAAGGGATTTGAACGGGATTTCCTACTTCTCAGGTGAGTGCCCTTTTCTCTGGAGTGTACAGTCTCTCTTTGGACCCATACCTGTTTAATTATTTATCCAAAGAGGAAAAGCTTCAACAGGGGAGATTGAGGCAGACCCATATCAGGATATTCCGTAGTACAATTGTTATGGTACTTATAAGAAAGGTTGCCTCCTTCTCCCAACCATTTTCAATGGAGTTAGGCATGCACCACTGCTGTTATTTCAAGAAATAGTTTATACCACTGACTCCAGGAAAGGGGTTCCTGGCTGTGGATACCAAGTGATGACTTATATGCAGAACTCTGTGAGAGGGAAGCTTAGGACACACTCCTCTTGTTAGCATCTCCCATTGGCAAGCTTATACTGGGAGCTGCCTAGTGTGCTGGCTTTTGTGGATCCTCTTTTAAGGCACCCATCTCTCCCCATTTATTCTAGAGGGACCCTAAGCACCTACCTCAGGGTTTGTGGATTCTCTTTGTGGATCTGGGCCAAAGGGTTTTTATAAATATATCAGGGATCCAGATCTGTATCCCTGCCTCTCTGTTTCCCTTATATGGTTTTCCCCATATCACAGAGTGATCTGGGCCAAAGACATCGAGTTTGGCCAGTTCGGAAGTAATGAAGACCTTGCAAAAACAACTTCTGATGAAAAAGCAGCTAAGGGAATAAATAGATAATTTGAATGGCTTGTACAAGTTATATGTTCTGTTATGATGTTAAGGGAATTATCTAATAAACTTAAACCACTGACTTTCATTTTTGAAAAGTTGTGTAGACTTGGAATAATTCCACTGAACTGGCAAAAATAAAAAGCAGAACTCAGCATTGAAAATTGTATATATGCCACACACAAAAAAAAAAAAAAAAAAAAAAAAAGGTTACGTACAAGGGCCCTTTGGAATCTTATAATTATAGCTAAAGCTGGTTCAAAACAAACATGCCAATTATTTTACATGGGAATGGTTTTTTTGGAGGGAGGAAGGGAATTGCAGATTTTTTTAAAATTTCCAATTATGTTTTTTAAACAAAATAATGAAACCAAAATCAGTTTTTGTTTGTTTCTTTTGTTTTGTTTCCCTCAAAAAATTCTTTTTGGTAATACTTAGGGAATGATCTGGCAGCCCTTATGAAAATGTAACTTCCTTTGAATTCAGACTTCTGCAGGTGATAGCTCTCTGGGAAAGGGACCATCTTTTTGTTGTGTATTTTACAGCACCTAGCATGGAAGGTCCTGGTCCATGACTGGGGTTTCTAGTCCCTATCATAATACACCTAATAAATAACGTATAGTATCTAGCACAGTTGGGCCCCGGACAATGACTAGGTCTCCTAGGTCATACCATAATACACTTAATAAATAATGTACAGCACCTAATGCAATATCATCCTGGTCCATAACTAAAGCTCCTAGACACTACAGTAATAAAATAATAATAATATTAAGGTACAATTTTCATAAGTGCCTAGGTGACTGAGAAACCTAATTCCCACTTTCAACAGTGAGCTTTTCAAATGGGTTCATTCAGTCCCTAGCAGAGCTTCGTATGGTAATATTCCACTACAAACCCCATGAGACCTCCAGGAAACTATGGTTCTACAAAAAATATTATAGGTTCTAGGAAGGAGCAATGTGCTAGAAGCCAGTTGAAGAATATAAAAGAACTCAAACATGTTTGCAATATTTATTTTATTTCAGCTTCCTAGGTAAAATTTTCAAAAGTGACTAGATCCAGCTTAAGTTCAGCACTGTAATACCTAATATTTACATGTCCTTCTGCCTGGTGAAATCAACAGCCATGCGTTAGGAGCTCAGGCTCCCTATACAATGCATTAGATGCTAAAAATGATATCCACCGAAGCCAGCAGGCTGAGTGAGCAGATGCCTAAATAGTAGGAAATCCTGATGAGAGAGGTGGGACCTAATCAACATATCTAAAAGGAAGTTAGATGCCTAAATTTGTGCTAGAGGGATTAGACTCCCACCACAAAATGATTCACAGACATGAACACTCTCCTGGTGTTAGGCAACTAAACCAGGTTGATTCTTTCTCACCAAAAACAAAGGAGCAAGTGCCCTCCTTTTATCTAATAGAGCACTGACCAGAGTGTGGGAGACCCATGTTCAAATTTCTCCTCTGCCTGATATGGGGTAGGGGCATGAACCCAGTTCTAGGAGCATGCCTAAACCATAACTGTTATAAACATACAGCTAAGGGTAGCATACAATTCCTGCTTTACCTGTAAAGGGTTAAGAAGCTTAAATAACCTGGTTGGCACCTGACCAAAAGGACCAATAAGGGGAGAAGATACTTTTAAATTTGTGGGGGAAGGTTTTTGTTTTGTGCTTCTTGTGTGTTTGGGCTTGGGGGGCGGGGGCAGTGAGGGACCAGGGCAGGGAAAATACATTTTCTAAAGCCATACCTAAACTAAGCATCTAAAATTACAAATTGTCAGTAATAAAAAGAAAATGTGTTAAATTATCTTTTGTTTTAGCTTGTAATTTTTCCCTGTGCTTAGAGGGAGGTTTATTCCAGATTTTTTGTCCTTTAAAGTTTTGCCTAGAGGGGAATCCTCTGTGTTTTAAATCTGATTACCCTGTAAAATTACCTTCCATCCTGATTTTACAGAGGTGCTTCTTTTACTTTTTCTTTATAATAAAGTTCTGCTTTTAAGAACCTATTTGGTTTTTAGTATCCTAAAAACCCAAGAGGCTGGTCTGTGCTCACCTTGTTAACCTATTTGGTTGGTATATTGTTCTCAAGCCTCCTCAGAAAAGGGAGTATTTGGTAGATATTTTGGGGAACGGGAACTCCAAGTGGTTCTTTTCCTTAAATCTTTGTCTAACTCACTTGGTGGTGGCAGCAATAACGTCCAAGGACCAAAAAAAAAAAAAAAAGAAAAGGAAAAAAACGTGCCTTGGGAAAGTTTTTAACCTAAGCTGGTAAAAATAAGCTTAGGGGGTCTTTCATGTGGGTCCCCACTCTGTACCCTAAAGTTCAAATTGGGGAGGGAACCCTGACATGGTGGCAGAGGGGATATCATTTTGAACCAGAAGTACAAACCTCAGGATATTAAAAGGATTTTTTTCTTTCTTTTTGCTGCCTGGAAAGCAGGAAGGTTTTTTTTTAAAAGGACACTTTTTTTAAGCTGAGAGAAGCTAGAGGTTTTTTTTCTTTGCCTGAAGTCAGAGGAGTTAAGTTACAGCAAGGGAGTTCACAAGCTGGTTTTTCTTTCTTTCTTTCTAGCTCTTGGGTTAGGCTAGGCTAAGCTCAGGAAGGCTAGGATGACAGAAAGTAATGTCCATAAAAAACTAAAATTAGCCAGATTTAAAGCTGAAGACAGACCAAAAAAAAAAAACAACACCCCATAAAAGACAGATGGCCTTAAAGCATTTGGATTTGAAAGCGGAGGCAGAGGCAAAATGCTTGGAGACAGAAATGAAGGCAAAACACTTGAAGGCGGAGGCGAAAAGCTTCAATACAAAGTTAGAGCTAAAGCACTTAGATCTAAAATGGGTCTACCAAATAACCCTAACAATCCTTCCCCAAAAATCCACAAATGGAAGCGACTATGTCCACAGTATGATGAATCCAGTAATATTGCTGAATATTTCATCATCTTTGAGAGACTGTGCACACTCCATGCAATTCCTAAAGATCACAAGGTGACCACATTGGTAGCAAAAATGATTGAAAAAGCTCTGGACATATTCAACAAAATGCCTATCGAGAATGCTTCTAACTATGGTAAATTTAAGGATTTTGTTTTGAAACAATTTCAAATTACACCTAAAACTTAAAAGGTAAAATTTAGAGCCCTTAAAAAAAGGGCCTGGACTAAATAATGTGGCTTATGTTAGATAAATGGGTGAAAGGGGTGTAACTAGCTTTGAAGGGATGTGTGATTTGGTTATACAAGAGCAATTCCTGACTATGACCAATGATGATATAAAACATTGTTTATGGAATAAGAAAATGGACTCAGAAGAAAGTCTTGCTTCTAATCAATTGCTTGCTAATCAATATGAGCAGTCCCAGACTGTCAAAGAGGTGGGGCAAATCAGAAGAAAACAGGTGGAGGTAGCAGAGAGGAACAACACTGTTCGCAGTTTGGGCGGATACCAGAAGGGACACCCTGAGACTAAAACAAAATCCTACCACCAGGGGCAGCCCAAAGCCCCAGCTACACCTCAAAGAAAACCCCAGACACTTTATCGTTTCACCACACCATTCTCCAGCAACCCACTGCGCCCACCTCAGCTGGGAGACGTTTTAAATGTAAAAAGCTGGGGCATGTAAAGGCCAACTGCCACAAGCCCCCCAACAGATTACAGTTCATTGCACCGGGGTCACACCAAAGGTCTTCAGGCCCAGATGCCTCCCAGATACCCTCAAAGCAAAGGAAAACTGTAAGTCTGGATGGGAAGAAGGTTATCACGTGGAGGGACACTGGAGCACAGGTGTCAACTATCCACCAATCCTTAGTGGACCCCAAATTCATCAGCCCAGAGATCCAAGTGATGATTCAACCCTTCAAGTCAAACACTTTTAACTTCTCCACAGCTGAGTTGCCTGTCCAGTACAAGTGCTGGTCAGAAATGTGAACTTTTTCAGGCTATAATGATAATCCCATTCCCATGCTGTTGTCCCACCATGTGAAGCTAGTCAAGAGGATGGGAATGGTCACCCACAGCCAGGCTAAGCAAGCCTTCACACCTAGCTCTGTTCCTGAGCCTTCTACAAGGGCCCAGTCTATGTTACCAAAGGCCCAGACTGAGCTGGTAAAACCGGACCCCATGCCAACGTCAGCGACAGCAGTAGTGAATCCAGTCGCAGAGACCTAACCAAAGGCAATCCCAGAACCGGAACTGGCGGAGCAACCAGAACCAGAACCATTGCCAGCACTAAATCCAGCACTTGCAACCCAGTCTACAACTCCAATGCCAGAGGGCACCACTGAGCCTGCACTGGCAGCAGCAGATAAACCTACACAAGAGGCTCAGCTGGAGCCTGAAACCCAACATAGTGCACCAGTGAAAAGCGGTTCACAGTCAACAAAAACAGCCCCATCACCTACATCGCTTCCAGAGGGACCAAGCCGAAGTCCACAATCCAATAAAAAACTAATGTCTCCAGCATCAAGGAAACAGATCCAGGTCAAGCAAGAAGCAGATAAAAGCCTCCAGGGAGCTTGGATGGTGGCACGGAGCAACCCACTGCCTCTCATCTCTTCTAATTGATCCCAGTTTGTTGTAGAAAAAGGACTTTTATACAAGGAAACTCTTTGTGGTGGGCACCAGGAGGACTGGCATCCTCAAGGCAGTTGGTAGTTCCAACTAAGTACCAGGTAAAGCTCTTGAGCTTCACCACAATCATCCTAGTGGCCTGCTGGGGTGAACAGGACCAAAGACTGTTTGGGGAAGTCCTTCCACTAGGAGGGAATGGACAAGGACATTTCTACTTATGTCCGGTCTTGTAAGGTGTGCCAAAGAGTGGGAAAACCCCAAGACCAGGTCAAAGCCCCTCTCCAGCCACTCCCCATAATTGAGGTTCCATTTCAGCAAGTAGCTGTGGATATTCTGGGTCCTTTCCCGAAAAAAAAAAAAAAACACCCAGAGGAAAACAGTACATACTGACTTTCATGGACTTTGCCACCAGATGGCCGGAAGCACTAGCTTTAGGCAACACCAGGGCTAAAAGTGTGTGCCAGGCATTAACAAACATTTTTGCCAGGGTAGGCTGGCCCTCCAACATCCCTACAGATTCGGGAACTAATTTCCTATCAGGGACCATAAAAAGCCTGTGGAAAGTTCATGGGGTGAACTGCTTGGTTGCCACCCCTTACCACCATCAAACAAATGGCCTGGTGGAGAAGTTTAATGAAACTTTGTGGGCCGTGATACCTAAATTCGTAAATGAGCACTCCAATGATTGGGACCTATTGTTACAGCAGTTGCTTTTTCCCTACAGGGCTGTACCACATCCCAGTTTAGGGTTTTCACCATTTAAACTTGTGTATGAATGCAAGGTTAAGGGCCCATTACAGTTGGTGTAGCGGCAATAGGAGGGGTTTACACCTTCTCCAGAAACTAACATTCTGGACTTTGTAAACAACCTACAAAACACCCTCCGAACCTCTCTAGCCCTTGCTAAAAAAACACCTAAAAATGCTGAAAAAGAGCAAACAAACAAACAAAAAACCCTGGTATAATAAACATGCCAAAAAGCGTTCCTTCAAAGTAGGGACCAGGTCATGGTCTTAAAGGCGCTCCAGGCCCATAAGGTGGAAGCATTGTGGGAAGCACGATTCACGGTCCAAGAGCACCTGGGAGCTGTTAACTATCTCATAGCATCCCCCACCTCAAACCTAAAGCCTAACGTATACCATGTTAATCCTCTAAAGCCCTGTTATTCCAGAAAATTAAAGGTTTGTCAGTTTACAGCCCAGGGAGAAGATGACGCTAAGTGGCCTGAAGGGGTGAACTACAAAGAAAAAAGTGATGGTCATGTAAAGAAAAAAAGTGACGGTAGCGTAAAAAAGGTAAATCTCTCCATGACCCTGGAACGTATGCAGCGACAGCAGATTAAGGAGCTGTGCACTAGCTTCATGCCACTGTTCTCAGCCACCCCAGGATGGACCGAACAGGCATACCACTCCATTGACAGAGGTAATGCTCGCCTAATTAGAGCCCAACCTTACCGGATGTCTCCTCAAGCCAAAACTGCTATAGAATGGGAGATCCAGAAAATGCTATAGATGGGTTAATCCACCCCTCTAACAGTGCATGGGCATCTCCGGTGGTTCTAGTTCCCAACCCAGATGGGGAGATATGCTTTTCTGTGGACTACTGTAAGCTAAATGCTGTAACTCGCCCAGACAACTATCCAATGCCACGCACAAATAAGCTATTGAAAAAACTGGGATGTCCCCAGTTCATCTCTACCTTAAACTTAACCAAGGGGTACTGGCAAGTACTGCTGAATAAATCCGCCAAGAAAGGTCAACTTTCATCACCCACGTAGGGCTGCATAAATGTAATGTGCTCCCTTTCGGGCTGCAAAATGCACCTGCCACTTTCCAAAAACTTGTAGATAGTCTCCTAGCGGAATTGGAAAAATCTGCAGTCACCTACCTTGATGAAGTGGCCATCTTTTCTCATTCATGGGCAGAACACCTGGAGCATCTGCAAAAAGTCTTCAAGCGCATAAGGAAGGCAGGACTTACTGTTAAGGCTAAAAAGTATCAAAAAGGCCTGAACAAAGTAACTTACCTTGGACACCAGCTGAGTTAAGAAACTATCAACCCCCTACAGGCCAAGGTAAACGCTATCCAAAAGTGGCCTGTCCCAAAGTAAAAAAAAAAAACAGGTCCCATTCTTTTTAGGCTTGGCTGAATATTACAGGCAATTTGTACCACACTACAGCCAAATTGCCGATCCACTGACAAACCTAACAAACAAAAAAATAGCCAAATGCAGTTTAGTAAACTGAAAAGTATCAAAAGGCCTTCAGCCAGCTTAAAGCAACACTCATGTCTAACCCTGTTCTAAGGGCTCCAGACTTTAACAAATCTTTCCTAGTGTGGAAGCAAAAAAAAAAAAAAAAAAAAAACCTAAACAGAAAGGGGATTGCAATGCATAACAGTTCATTAGCAAAAGTTAGGCTAACTGTAACCCTAATAACGCAAAATTTGTAAAAGTAAGAAATGTGTAAGGCAAGTGAAAAAGAACTGTGTTAAAAGTGTTTCAACCTTGTGTAAATAATGTGTAAACAATATGGAATGTAGACTAAGAGTCTACATAAGTAAAAAAACAAAATATCAAAATGACCTATGTATAAACAAAATGCTGAGGTTGCTTTTTATTGTCTGTATCAAAAGGTATAAATGTTTGCTGTAATTGTTTACCTGTGAAAAAACCTGCCTAGAAGGGGAAAACCCTGTGTCCTAGTGCATTCTTTTCCTTTACACAGCTGTTAAAAAAAATAAAGTATCTAATTTGCTGTACCCAAACAAAAAATTAAAGACTCTGTTATTTTCCAACAATTTGGGGGCTCGTCCGGGATGGCAACGCCCACTAAAACAGTGGCAGCTGCTACGGATCGTTCCCCTTCGAACCCCATGGTGCCACAATAAAGGTATAAAACCTTTTGAAATATCTATTGGGGTGTCAGAGGAGAACTGTCTGTGGGGCCGTCTGTCCCTGTTGGGCTTACGTCATATGAACTTATTAACTGTACAGCAAGATCAGATGCAGAGTGGTACTGGGAAACTGTTTTGCCTCCCCCAACAAGGTTAGTTAAAATGGTACTAAGGACTTAGTTTGCCACCCTCAATAAGGTAGTTGTATGCGGTACTGGGGAACTGTTAGTTTGGCCGCCCCCATATGCATAAGGAAAATGCATTAGGTATGCACCGGTGCTGAGGGGATGTTACCGCCTCAAGAGGGGTTGTTGCCATCTCATCGTGTATTAAGTCCGGACATAAGGTATAAATGCATCATGGTATTTAGAAATAAAGGCCTTGGAGTGTGTGTGTACACCAGCGTAAATTGAGAGTTACAGGAAGACACCCAGAGTATTCTGCGAAGTCGTTTGGCTCGTAACCAGAACTACTCTAACACAAGCCCGGTAACTAAAGGATCTGTAGAAGATCCGACCCATGGTAAGCTAACTCGGCCTGGCATCATCCGGCAAGGAAGCTACCTGGGTCTAGGCGTGTGTAAACCCATCTTCCCTCCCCTTTTCCTCTCTGTGTGAGCCACTGACAGTCTAATCATCTCGCTGGATGCAAAGAGAATGAGCGGTGCCATCTCTCTAAGACTAGCCAGCACTCTTTGCTGAAGAAAGGTGTAAAAAACTTGTGGCCATCCTCGTTAGTCTCTCCTGTGTAAGTACCTTGTAGGAAAAGATCCTTAGTTATGGGCCGCTAGCGCGGACAGGGCATCCCCCCTGTGTGTGTAATTGAAAAATGGGTGGGGGACAGTCTAAGTATTCCCTCTCTCCCCTAAGGGTACCCCAGTTTATTTCATGTGTGTACATTATGGTCCTAAAACCTGCAGGTATTTAGAAAATTAAAATCTTTACATGCGTGAAAAACCATCTAAACAATGCCCACTAAAAGGTACCTTAAATCTAAATAAAATCATACATCTCAGAGGAGCTTTTAATCACCAAAAAAAGAGCCTCTAACACACAATGGGAGCAATTTGTCTATTGAGGAAAGAAACGGGTTAATTTAAAATTCAGCTTGCTCCAGAAACAAAGAGAAAGTTGCTCTGCGTTCAAGGTAAAAAAAAATAAAAAATAAAAAAACACAACGCAAACTATGCCAAGTACCAAAAAACAAAACAAAAAAAAAACCCCTGCTTTCGGCCCCAGCTGACTGTAAAAAAAATATAGACAAAGACAAACCAAAGGCAATACAAGTTACAGTGCTGAAATTACATTTGCAAAGCTTAACTGTCCAGTGAGATCCAACAGTCTGCCTTTGAGACCTTGGAGCTGATGTGGTTTGGGGATGCTGTGAAAAAGCTACAGGCAGCCGGCCTGGACTGGAATCTCTGAAAGAGAAACCCCAGGGTGTAAAAAAACAGCCCTCCCAAGAGTGGAAGCAAGTTGGAGATTCTGGACAAGCTGTATACAGAATAATCTCCCATCCACCTCTCCCCCTTCTCTAGACGTTATACACGGATGTGGCCAGTCTGAATGTACGCGTGTAAGTATAAAAGTGTGCCTACTCTCAGACGCAGTAAGTCTAAGAACCAGAAAGGGGTTTAGCATTCCTCTGTCCATCCCAGTTAACTGGGAAGGGTGTCAGGTAAATCTACCCCAGTCGTAGCAAGACTGGGCAATAGAGAAGTTGGAGAAAAGGGAAAAGTTGTGTACTTAATAACTAAAATGAAGCAATTAAAAGCACAAATCATGAACCAGCCAGCAACTCAAACCTACGCCCAGGGCAAGTTGCAAGCCTTGAGACAGGACTTTGTGAAAGTGCAAACATTCACAGTGCTCCTTCTAAGCATATGGACCACTTGGGGGGGGGGGGAGGGCTCCCATATACCAAGTCCTGCCAGGTCCATGGGAAGGATGCATGTGGGATTGGGTAATTCACTGAAACATCTGAAAAATTAGACTACCTGGTATGCCCAATCAATTTTTAGTCAGTGCTCCTGGAATTACACCTGACATTTAAATGCGGTTAGGAAGTCAATAAATATTTTGGCCATTAAAACCCCCACAGCTTCAGTGTATTCGTAAACTGAAGCCAGAAGAAGTTGTCACTGTTCATGACTGTGTTTGCTGGAAGGGTAGGAAACAAGGAACTACCCTAAAAGAACACTTACTTTTTCAAGCTAATAATAGCTGTGTGTATGTTAAAGCCACCACATTGCAAGACATACATTTTAATCTTATTACCACTGCAGGCAATCATGTTGTTTACTGGCCTGCAGATAGAATTTTGCAAGTAGCCCTTAGGTTCCAAATACCCTTTAATTGGACTAGTTTAGTACCTGATCAGTTTCAAAATTTGTTTTCATTGTTACCAGAGGTTCAGAAAATCTCTGAAGTACAAGGGCAAATTCACATGCTTCAAAATATATATATATTAAGTTAAAAAGTATGCCTTTCATACAGCTTATAAAGTGTCTACCTTATGTACTAAGTATAATGTATTGTGCTTTATAATTAAAACTGTACAACAACCCCACCATATTATTGCTTTGAAAATGTTATTGGTTGTGTTGCTATTAGTTAGCTTAGACTGTATGGGGTGTATGGGGCTGTCAGGGCGGGGTAATACCTCTGATGGGGGAGCAGTCATACTCCTAGGAGTAGCTCATCCACTTTGGTCCCCACTTGACACCCAGCTCTCACCTGTGGCTCCAAGTAGCTGTCAGCATGCGACAGCGGCCACACCCCGGAGACCGTCTCGACTGGCGGAGTAAACCAGGTGAGGGTAGCCGATGAGTATGAGACTCTTGGTGAGTTAGGGCCTGTCTACTCATTGCATGCGAAGGCTGGATCCGGCTGACTGAGGCAACCTGGTTCAATGGTCAGGAAGGCGGTGACAGCAAGCATTGTGGAACGCTTAAGAGCATGATAAGACACGTAAGCGTCCTGGTCATCCACTGCGCCATGCCCTATCTCCAGCTGTCTCGACTTCTGTCCTGCCACTGGATACAGATAAGAACTGGGAAGAGAGAGTGAGGCTGACGTCGCGCAACTCTCCCTCACTTTAATCCAATTCACGCGCAAGTCTCAATATCATATCATATCATATTACATCATATCAAGTCCTGTGGCGATGGGCGAGTGACGAAGCAGCAGGTGTGGATACACTGGGAGCTGTAGCCGTGGACCTGCACATAGGTGGCTCAGT
>NW_024958685.1:968532-979740 GCF_000241765.5 Chrysemys picta bellii
CACCTCCCTCATCTTTTCTTCTCTTCTCTTCTGGCCATCTCACTCAGCTCACCAGTTGGTCTCCTCCATCTGCCAGCCCATAGAGGAAGGAAAGAGATCTACCTTCTCCAGAGAATTTGGTTTAACTCCAGAGACCCTGTAAGTGTGCATGCACTGGGGGAATGAAAGCCTAGGATAGATGGGGATGTGAAGAGTGGTTACAGAAATAGGGGTGAATTAGAGTAATGTGGGTGAGGGCATCATGGGGAATTACCAGGGGAAGGGGAGAACTATCAGGACTGCATTAAGCACTAGGCTGCTCTATGTGATTGAGCTGAACAGCCTCTTGTAATTGGAAAGGCTGCAGGTCTGGTACTTGAGCCTAAAGACAGATGAAAGCTAACCATAACCCAGGTAGAACTGAGCACGGAAGGTCATGTCCTTTTTCACAAGGCTTTGTCCCCAAATTCAGCCAGAATTACTTAGCTAGCTCTGATAGATATAGCGCCCATTAGTGTATGGAGTAAGGCAGAAACAAGAACTCCTGGAATAACTTTACAGTACTATCACAATGTGCCCCTGACTTGGGTGAGACATGTAGACACAAACAGCATAGGTGTATACACAAATAGACTTACGTTTCAGACTTCAGGTGGGAGTTAAACAAAATTAATGCTAAATAGTGGATTACATTTGGACATTTGAACTGTAAGTTCAGGAAGGATATTTCACCATTCTGATATCAAAGCAGACTTACCATTGTTCAGCAGGACTTTTGTTGTAAGGGAAAAAGAAATGGACAAAATAAGATTTTTTTTTAAATGTTTGTGAATTTTAAATCAGAAATTTTAGAAGATAGTGAATAATTTTCTTCTTTAGCCTTTCACCAAATTCAGGATCAGAACATCTTGTGATCAGCCTCTGAAAGTGACAATCTGTCTAGACATCTGGATATTTCAGATTTACTACATTGAAAGTTGACAGTCAGCAATGCCAGTTATAGATTTATTGTGTCTACTGTATTTTTTTCCAGAATTATTTTCTGAGTTGGGGGGGGAAATGCTTATCTTTATAAAAGATCACTTAATTGAACCTCATTAGATGAAATGTGTAAGAATTCCAGGGGGAATGTCTTATTCTGATTCATGGAAGTTCTCCAAAGGTGGAGTTCAGGGGAAAGATGAGGCACAACCATAAACCTTTAGAAGTGGAGGAGACTGGAGCGGTCTGCGTGGAGCATTTTTGGACATCTGCTGGAGGCCAGTGATGATTGACGTAAGTTACACGGTGTCTACACTTGCATGGTGTTGATCTATTTACATCGACCTTGACTCTGCACCACTCGGGGAGGTGGTGTTATTAAGTCAGCATAAAGGGGCACTTACATCAGTGGGAGACACATTTAAGTGTAGACCAGTTTTTAATTGATGGATGACTCTAAAGGGACCACCAGACACTCAGAATAAGATCCTTTTTCTTCACTCAACCTCTTTTCTTTCCCTTCCTGTCTCTCTTTTCCCTCACCCTGTTTTCCCTACAAATAACTTTCTTTCTCCCCATTCCACCTGCAAATCTCTCCATCCATGCGTGTCCATCACAGTTTTCCCTCTCCTACCTAACTTCCCATCACTTTCAACTCTGCCCTTAACTTCCCCATATGTTTTTAGTCCTTTTCTTCACTCTTTGTCCCTTTCATGTTGTTACTTATTTTTCCTTGTTCTCTTTCCTGCTTACTCACCCATCTTCTAGTCACCCCATTCCCCTTTTCTGTCCCACTTCTTCTGTGTCCCCATACTCACACCCACCTTATATGCAGTTTTCCATCCCAAAGCTTCCCTAAAATTCACCTCTCTTTGGCTGTCCTTAGCACTCCCTCAGCTCTCGTGTCTTCTCCCTCTATTTCTTTTTCAATGTCTCTCAACTACTTAAATTTATCCTCTGCCTTCAACCATCCTCTACTAAAAAAGTTTAATTGTGACCAGATACTTAACATAATTAATATAAACAATGAGAGAGAAGGAACACGAGCCAGAATAGGGAGAGAACAGGTTAAAGAATATTTAGATAAGTTAGATGTATTCAATTCAGTGGGGCCTGATGAAATTCATCTTAGGGTACTTAAGGAACTAGCTGAAGCAGTCTCAGAGTTCTTAGTGATTATCTTACAGATCTCCTGGGAGACAGATGAGGTACCAGAGGACTGGAGAAGGGCAAACACAGAAACTCTCCTTAAAAAGGGGAACAAAGATGGCCTGATCTTCTTAACTTTGACACTGGAACAAATGATTAAGCAATCAATCTGTAAACACCTAGAGGATTATAGGGAGGTAAATAACAGCCAACATGGATTTATTAAGAACACAAACCAACCAATTTCCTTCTTTGACAGGGTTTCTAGTGTACTGGATGGAGGAAAGCTGTAGATGTGATGTTGACTTTAGTAAGGCTTTTAACAGAGTCCTCCATAACATTCTCATACCCAAACTAAGGAAATTCAGTCCAGATGAAGTTGCTATAATGTGAACACAAAACTGCTTGAAAGACCATGCTCTAAAAAAGTAGGTATCAATGGTTCACTGTCACACTAGGAGTTTATATCTAGTGGGGTTCTTCAGGAGTCAGTCTGGGTCCAATACTATTCAAAAGTTTTTATGACTTGGATAATGGAGTGAAGTATACAGGGATGAAAGTAACACAGATGACTTACCAGTCCAGGGGCCTAACTCTGGGCCTCGGAAGGGGTGGGGCCTTGGGCAGAAGGGGAGGGTCTGGGGGTCAGCCTCCCCCAGCCAGCCCATCTGTGCTCCATGGCCCGTGCCACCCAGGGTTCCGGCAGTGATTTAAAAGGGTCCAGGGCTCCAGTCGGAATCCCTGGGCCCTCTGAAATCGCTGGGCCCTGGGGCAGCAGCCCCTTTAACACCCTGTCAGTGGCCCTGCCTGTAGGGTCCCTAGATAGACATGTAGAGCCTGGAGTCCTCTAAGTAGGAAGAGGAATGTCAGATGACTTTGGTTCTATACATCCTTCTAACATATGGGACTGTGACAATGGAGGTAAGTCAGAATCAGAAATTCATCAGACATGTTTCTTTTGATAAGCTTGCTTTAGACAGAGACATAATAGGATGCTGTCTAATTTTCCATATACCAAGAGGTACTGTCATCATTTAATAAGCAGGCCCAGCACATGTGCATGTGGCCACCAGCTGGTTGCCTGTACATCATTTCTTCTCTTCTCTGCTCCTATGGCAACCTCAACTCAGCTCACCAGTTGGTCTTCTCCATCTGCCAACCCATGGAGAAAGGAAAGATACCTCCCTTCTACAGAGAATACCAGTAATTTTGTTTGACTCCAGGGAACTTCTAAGTGACCATGCATTGGGGGAATTGAAGCGTAGGACAGATGGGGATGTGATGAGTAGTTAGAGAGGTAGGGGTGAATAAGGGTAATGTTGGTGAGGGCATAATTGTTATTTGGACAAGCTGAAGGTCTGGTACTTCAGCCTAAGGACAGACCAAAGTTAATCCTAACTGGGGTAGAATTGAGCAAAGAAGGTCATGCACCTTCTCTGTCCTTTTACAGGGCTTCATTCCCAAATGGAATAAAACAGAAACAAGAACACCCAGAATGACATTACAGTACCTAGCACAACATGTCCCTGACATTGCTGGGACATGTAGACACAAATGCCATAGGAGTATAACACAAATAGACTTACACTTCAGACTTCAGGTAGATGTTAAACAAAATTAATGCTAAACAGTGGACTATCTTTTGAGTGAAGGACCGTAACTTCAGGATAAATGTGGTGCCAGTTTTCATAATGGGACTTTCACCACTTGGATATCACAGCAAACTTACCATTCTCCACCTGGAACTTCTCTAGAAAAGAAAAAGAAATAGACAAAGTAATTATTATTAATTTAAAAATGTTTATTTTATTGTAAGTTGTTATGGATTTTAAATCAGACATTTTAGAGGATAGTCAATAATTTTCTTCTTCAGCCTTTCACCAAGTTCATGACTAGAACATCTTGTGATCAGCCTCTGTAAAGTACAATCTGTCTAGAATGCTGGATATTTGGGATTTGCTAAATTGACAGCTGACAGTCAGCAATGTCAGTTATAAATTTATTATGTCTGCTGGATTTTTCCAAAATTATTTGCTGAGTTGGGGAAAAATACTGATCTTCATAAAAGATCATTTAATGGACCTGATTGGATGAAAGATGTATCAGTTCCAGTGGGAGTTCCTTATTCAGATTCATGGAAGTGCTCCAAAGGTGGAGTTCAGGAGAAGCATGAAGAATAACATGATAACAGTTTTCAACTATGTAAAAGGTTGTTTTAAGGAGGAGGAAGAAAAAATGTTTTTCTTAACCTATTTGGCTAGGACAAAAAGCAATGGGCTTAAAGTACAGCAAGGGAAGTTTAGGTTGGACATTAGGAAAAAACTTCCTAACTGTCAGGGTGGTTAAGCATTTGAATAATTTGCCTCAGGAGGTTATGGAATCTCCATCATTGGAGATGTTTAAGAGCAGTTAGACAAACACCTGTCAGAAATGGTCTAAATAATACTTAGTCCTGCCACGAGTGCAGGGGACTAGACTAGATGACCTCCTGAGGGCCCTTCCAGTTCTATGATTCTATGGCCATCCATCTTTAGAAGTAGAGGCAGAAGTTGACATAGTGTCTCTGCCCCCACTATTGCAGCTCTAAAAGCCATGTGACAAAAGCCATGTGACTTTAAGTAAGGCTAATGCTTCCTGTTCTAGAGACTGGCCCTTGACTGGGTGATAGACCCTAACAATGAAGACTTGACATAGACAAGTCTGTTAGTATTCAAGGACCAGATCTACAAAGGGAATTAGGTGTCTATGTCCCAGTTTTGGTGCTATTGTAAGCCACAAAACTCCAGATTAGCTGCCGCCTTAACCCAGTGCCTACATTTTCAGGGTAAAAGACACCTATGGGCTGATATTTCTGCCCCTGAGCATGCATACTGTTGCCTCCCTCTAACAAATTGATTCTTTTCCCATGCAGCCACTTGGCAGTCTGCCTTCCCCGGCCAACAGATGCTCTGCATCCTTGCTTCTCTCACCATCTGGTCGTCTGCTGCACATGACCATGATTTCCTGGCTTCCTGACCCAGCTCAACTGGAAGTCTGCCACTCGCCTCCTAACTGTGACTTGGTAACTGAGCTGTGCACACAGGCAGCCCATGGACCAGCCCTGACAACTGGCCAGATTAAAATTCCCACATCCCCTTTCTGCCTTCATTCCTAACACATTCACTACCCACCATTCACTGACATCCACACCACTCCAGCTGTGCTTTCTGTTCAACCACAGTAAACTGATCCTCTCCCCATCCCAGTCAGCTGCCTGCCTGCCTTCCCAGACCCAACAGATCCTCTGCCTCATCACTTCTATGTGCTGTCCTTCTGCTCCCACTTCCCATGCTAACACAGATGTTGTTGCTGGAGTTGAGAATGGACTTTGCTCTTCTCCTCCTCTATTCAGATGGCCAGAAACATTGAGCATTGCATTTCACCCTAGCTGACCTTTTCTGTACCTCCCACCTCCTTGGTCCCCTGATAAAAACTCCTATCCCTCACCTTGGTTAACCCATGGGAATCGTATGAACTTCTCCAACATTTGAAAAGGCTGGTTCCCAAGTTCAAAAATCTTTGTAATAATCCCCATGGATTGATTGTTTTCTGTCTTCTCAGTACCTGAAAAAGGGATAGATGTATAATTAGACATGTATAGCCTGTTGTGTTTTAATGAACAAAAGGAAAGTAAGGTCACTTTACATGGAAACCTCAATAATTTGTCAGATGCTGGGCAAGATTCACAAAGGTACTTAGGCACCTAAACCCCAGACTTTGATGACTATTATTTATCCACAGAGGGACAGCTTCAGTAGGAGACATTGAGGGATTCCCTACTTCAGAATATCCCATAGAACAGTGGTTACAGCTCTCACCTGAGAAGCAAGAGAGGCCTTTTCAAGTCCTTTCTCTCCATCAGGCAGAAAAGGAAAATGAATGTTGCTCTAACCACTGGGCTAAAACTTAGCAAGTGGGGTTTGTTTACCTGCTGCGTCCACAGATTCAGCTGATCCCAACTCCCAGTGGCTGCGGTTCGCTGCTCCAGGCCAATGGGAGCTGCTGGAAGTGGCTCAGGCCGAGGGACGTACTGGCCGCCAGTTCCAGCAGCTCCCATTGGCCTGGAGCAGTGAACCACAGCCACTGGAAGCCACAATCGGCCGAACCTGCAGAAGCTGCAGGTAAACAAACCAGCCCGGCCCTCCAGGGGCTTTCCCTGAACAAGTGGCGGAACAAGTTTGGGAACCACTGCTATAATCTATTTAGGGAGGATCAAGTGGGCAAGTTCCACCCTGACACCTTTTGCCTCTGCCACCTCATCAACACCATATAAAACTTGAACCCCTCACCAGGTCATTTAGGAATCATATGATCTTGTTGAACAGTGGCATGAGTTGTCTCCCAATGGCAGAAATCATTGCAATAATTCCCATTGGTGAACTATGTGGCCCATTAACCTCTGAATGCCAACTGGCAAAAGGGTGCAGATAGGCTACAAGAATCTCATGGGTTTGGTTTGTACATTCTACTTCATCAAAGGGTGTCATGTGAAGTCTTGAATAAAAGTCTGTGTCACTTCAATCATCAAAATCATTGTGAAATATATGTACAAATACTATGTGAGGAGTTATGGATATATACTTCAAAATATGTCCTTAAAGTCTGTAGGGACTCGTCATCAGCAAAGGTGTGAAAAGGTTTTCTGTCAGACAGAGAGATATTTGTTCATCTATCAGTTCACATGTACATTTAGTATTGTCTTATTCACAGTGAGATTCCTCTCATCAGTCTGAACTGAACAAGAATAATTTCAGAGAGAGGAACCGAGAGAGAGAGAAACAGTGAGGGAAGAAGAATCTTATCTGGAGGTACCCTTCAAAGGTTTGCTTGATTTTATATGTGGGGCAGAGATGACGCCCAGGCACCCTTCATTGAGGATGCAAAAGGACAGCGGCCTTTCCTCATGAACAATAGTTATCAGCCAGGCTTTCTTGAAAATCCTGAAGAGAACTTTGAGTGAGATTAAATTTCTTTAGTCTGGAGGATAACCTGGCAGTTAAATTTAGTTTCTAGAAAGCATGTTTTGGTAACCATTTTGTGTCCAATATTTTTAACTTAATATTCTTTGAATTTCTGATCTTTGATAATAAACGTATACTTGTTTTCACTATAAATATATCTCAGTGCTGTGGTGTTAAGCAAAAGGCTGGTTTTCAGCTGAATTTTACAAGCTGGGGTATACTGTTCCTTTGGGAAGAGTAGGCCTTGTAATTCTGTGAGCCTTCAGTGGATCAGGGACTAGATACTGCAGGAAACACTCCCTCCAGTGGTTGATGTGCACCCATCTCTACCTCTACAAATAGAGTGAAGCGTGAGGGGGCTTGGAAGGCTGTGCTCATGTTCCCAGAGGCTGATGGATACAGGAAGGCACAGACAAGACTTCCTTGTACTAAGGACAGTGGGGCCTCATGCCTCACAGCTCTGGTACCCTTGGGGAATGTCATGGAATCTCTTTTGCCTTCCCACAACCTGAAAAATTATTATACGATTATATACACACACTAGAAATGTATAGCCTGGTGCCTTTTATGACAAAAGAGAACTGTAGAGGCCACTTTGCATTTAAACATCATAGTAAATCATCACACACTGTACAGAACACAGAATTTAATCGTGGAGATGTCACAGACCTGTTTCTCCAGGTCAGTTTGGATACAGACACAGTAGGATGCCAACAATTGCCATATTCCCAGGGGCACTGTACAACCTCCATCAGTTGCCATGTAGTCACAGCACATGTGAAAGTTCTACCTGGCTGCCCATTCACCTGTATCAGCTTTTCTTCTCTCCTTTGCCCCCATGGCCACCTCACTCAGCTCACTGGTCTTTGTGTCTCACCTATTGGTCTTCTCCATCTGCCAACCCATGGAGGAAGGAAACAGTTCTCCCTTCTCCAGAGGAGCCCAGTAATTTGTCTGGACTGTAGGGAAGTTCTCAGTGTGCGTGCATTGGGGGAATGAAAGTCTGGGACAAATGTGAAGTTGAGTGAGGGGTGAAGAAGGAGAAATGGGCAAGGGAATGATGGGGGAATTATTGGGGAGGAGAAGGAGAATCATCAAGGCTGCATTAAACATTGGCCTACTCTGTGTGCCTGACCTGAAGAACCTCCTTTTTTTTTGGAGAAGCAGCAGGTCTGGGATGTGTGAGGCTGAAGACACACCATACCCTGGCGATATGAAACATTGCAGACCATGTCCCTTTCAAAAGCCCTGTCCCCAAATGTATCCTGAATTATTTGGTGTCTCAGGTGGATCTAATACCAATTAGTGTTTGAACTAAGGCACTCACAGCAACATCCTCCCGGTCTTTACTACCTAGCACAAGGTGCCCCTGATGTGTCTGGGACCAGTACAAACAAACACTGAAAACACTATATAGAAATAGACTTCCACCGAAAAGCTCAGTTGGGAGTTATATGAAATGTCTGCTAAATAATGTACTATATTTGGAAAGAGGGTCTGTGACTTCAATAGAGTATGGTGCCAGTTTTCAGTACAGCGTTTTCATCACTTTGGTTAGATATCTAAGCAAAGTTAACTCTCTGAACTATCTTCCACTTGGGATACTCCAATGTTTTATAGATAGATAGATAGATAAAAGCCTTTGATTATATAACTCCTTTGTGTGAGGTTGCATTTCAGAAAGCAGTGTAAACTCATCATTTCCTTCCTGGATTTGGTCTGGAAAAAAATGATATTTTTAATATATTGAATTACCTAGGTCTACTTATCTTATTGTTGTCCCTAAATATGTTCCAGGTCTAATTCTTAGTTCAAGCTGAGTCATGGTTCCCAGATGAATTAAGGGGGTGGGGATTAATGGTGTGTAGCATGGTGGTCACCCTGCTCCTGCCCTGCAGGGCCTAAAGCAGCCCTGGGAGAGGGCTGTGGAGAGGGGGAAAGCTAAGTAAATTGGGAGAAGCAGCCACACCTGGGGCCATGCCACAATCAGACCACAGCTGGCCCTATAGGAGGGCTGAGGGCCAGATGCTGAGACAGACACTCTCTCTAGCATCTTTGAGAGAGAAGGACCTGGCTGCCTGGGAAGCTGAGCAAGGTACATGAGGTGGAGCAGTGCTGGGGAAGGGCAGAGGGAGCTGGGAAGCTCCAGCCTAGCAGAATCCCAGGCTGCAGGCTGAGTTAAGGGCCCACAAAGGGTACTGGGGCTGTAGAGGGGCAGCCCAGGTACAGGCAGAGGCAACTAGTCCAACCCCCCTTGCTGATGATGAGTGGTTTATAGACTGCAGTCCGCCCCAGTGAGCGGGGGCTAGATGATGACTGGCAGTAGCCACTGAGGCAAGCTGAGGATAGGACGTTGGGGTTTCCTCTGGATGGGGAGACCCAGATAGTGGGTTACTGTGGGGGCAGAACTGTGACATAGAAGGGCACTGGGGTCCAGCGAAACACCGGCCTGCAGAGAGCGCTCTGGGCTGGAAAGAGCTAATTCCCAGGACAACCAGCAGGAGGCTCGCACCAGTGAGTCATTGCCCCGCCACATAGTGACTGAATTATCTTGGTAACTCATAGATTTTGGGACCTCTCAGGGATAGGAGCAGTGCTCGGTATATGCTACAAGGAATTGCTGAGATTCGTTGGAGGGGACTGAACTCCTGTTTTGACAATGTTGTTTTGAGTGTTACTCCAAAAGCTTGGTGAGATGCATTAATCCTTGGAGAGTGCACAAGTCTCCTCAGTAGTGTGTTTCCATTGTATTTGTTGAATAGAGTTCATAGTTACAAAACTGGGGAGCACCACTGATCGTGTGCATCCATGACTTCGGGTACCTACATCACTTACCTCCAGGGTTTCTGGTGCAAGTGTCATGACTACTGACTCTGATTAATTTCTGTGCCACCGGAGTACAGGATCTGGGCAAAGACACCTTTTTCTGAAGTCCCTCTGCAACACAGAAGAGCCTTCTGAGACTGCTAGAGTTTGTCAAGGTTGTTTGTTAGACTGGAGAGAAGTTTCAATCATCAGCAAGAGAGAGACTGTGATCTGCCTTTGTGTGAATGTGCCAGGGAGTGGGATTAGCTGTGGCATGTCAGAGCACTCCAGACCTTTGTGTGGCTTGTCCAAGGACTGTTGGTACCAACAGTATCTGTCAGCAGGAACCTCTGCCCTTGGGACTTAAATTCTTCTCCTTTCTCTCCATTTCTTTCCCATTCTCCCCTAACTCCAACAGTTTATCCTCTAATATCAACTCATTGAACCATGTTTCCCCAATCTAGTCTCTGCAATCCATTGTTTTTGGCTCTGCATACCCAGTGAATACTCAAGCAACTGAAGACTTCTCTGCCCCTCAGACCCCATTGCCATCAATCCACCCTCTGAGCTCCACTCCATTAATCCATCCTCTTATTATTTGTATTATCATAGTGCTCAAGAGCCCCAATCATAGCCATGGACCCCAGTGTGCTAGGTGCTGTACAAACACAGAGCAAAAAATAGTCTCTGCCCTAAATAGCTGAAATCTAATTATAAGACAAGAGACAACTGATGAAGGTGTCCTAGACAAATTAGAGGATTGGGCCAAAAGAAACCTGATGAGGTTCAACAAGGACAAGTGCAGAGTCCTGCATTTAGGATGGAAGAATCCCATTCATTGTTACAGACTAGGAACCGAGTGGCTAGGCAGCAGTTCTGCAGAAAAGGACCTAGGGGTTACAGTGGATGAGAAGCTGTATATGAGTCAACAGTGTTGACAAGAAGGCTAACAGCATTCTGGGCTGTATAAGTAGGGGCATTGCCACCAGATCGAGGGACGTGATCATTCCCCTCTATTCGACATTGGTGAGGCCTCATCTGGAGTACTGTGTCCAGGTTTGGGCCCCTCACTACAAAAGGATGTGGAAAAATTGGAAAGAGTCCAGCAGAGTGCAACAAAAATGATTAGGGGTCTGGAGCACATGAGTTATGAGGAGAGGCTGAAGGAACTGGGATTGTTTAGTCTGCAGAAGAGAAGAATGAGGGGGGATTTGATAGCTGCTTTCAACTACCTGAAAGTGGGTTCCAAAGAGGATGGATATAGGCTGTTCTCAGTGGTAGCAGATGACAGAAC